>JACEGR010003307.1:80779-107705 GCA_014170235.1 Listronotus bonariensis
AAAAAAATCCATCGGATTCAAGTCCGGTGACCTGGGAACACATTCACAAATCCCCTACGACTATCCATCGGTTAGAAAAAGTTCATCAAGATATTCTCTAACTTGAATTGCAAATGAGGTGGTGCGCCATCTTGCAGCAACCACATTGAATTGCGTTTCTGAAGCAAGAATATCTTCTAAGAAAAGGGTGAATGATTTTTAAAAAAATCTAAATAAATTTCTCAGAAAGTCAATTGGGGAAAAAATGGGGTCCAATCAAATGAGATCCCTACCGTTATCCCAGCCCATACGTTCCAAAAGAAAATCTATCTTCAAATCCGCGTTCGGTTATTGCATAGGGGTTTCATCATTCCAGTAAGGAGGCCAGATATGTGTATATCTTTCGGTTTATAAACCATGCTTCCATCGGCGTTATGTTGATTTCGGGAATATGGACACACATGCCCATACGACGTCTTCGTAGTCTCGCCGGTAATAACGCTTGAACTTTTTGATAATGATATGGGTAAAGCTGTAACTCACACAAACCTTTACTGAACAGCAACTTCGAATAGCTTCTTCTTGCACGGACTTTTCTTACACTGTTCCCCGGATTATTTTCGCATATTATTTATAATGTATTTATGCCGCCGCAGTACGTGTGCTTCTTAGGTCGCCCTGCATCACGTCGACTTCATCTTAAATGCTCCGTATTCTCCCAGTCTCCGATGAATTCTCGAGAACATCCTTGGTTGTGGTACTATTCTTTGAGGATATGCCTCCTGGTATATACGATCGATGCGGCTCCGAGCATTTCCTTGGGCTCATCACCGTAATAAAAATGAATATCGGCGCAACTCGATGTTGCATAATTGTGGCCCACTATTATCAACAAGATTTTTCACAGCTCATTACAACAGTGTCAAAACTAATAAGTTATTTGACCGAAATAAGATTTTGACTTTACCAGTGACTGAAGCCTCCCAAGATTTTCATTTTCTGAAATGATGACTATTTCCCGGCATTGAAATGGTTTTATTTTTACGTCAAAACGGTACCTCGTAAGAAAAAGTCGGGAATCGAATTTGCTCTAAATAAAATGGGAATATTACTTTGTAATTTTTATTGCACAAAAAGCAATGGCGTACTACTTTTTTAAATAATTAATGGTATACCCATTACAGACGCCACTGGTGCTTTTAAAACTAATTATTTAATAATATAAACATTTTCATGGTATGTCGATACCTAACTATACTCTAGTCAGTGAAACTACTAAGTTAACATTGTACGAACGAAAATAATACAACTATCTTACTTCACATTAAAAAAATGGAAAAAGACCGGATCAAATAAATTTATTATCTTCTATTGAGCAGATCTTATAGAAAAAACGTACAACATAAGTTATGAACGTAATAAAGAGAGTGTTAGCATGGACGCGCCGATAGGCCATTTCCGACGAATAATTAGACTATTTTCACATGTCTCCATGTAAATGCCACGCAGGTAGCAATTACTTGCCTACTTGTCACTTTGCTTCTGGTATTACTGGCAACGGGTATAAGTTACAATCACTCCGTCTGGCATAGGTGTTATATTCTTAGATTCTTAGAACCCTTTATCATGTACCGAAAGGAACCATTTGCTGCATTAAGAGCGGCTTTTACAATGTCGTGTTAACAAACTTAGGATTAAATTATTTAATACTTAAAGTCATAGCTAAATTTTAAAAGCTGCCATATGCATTGTCACCTAGATTTACCAAATATGGTTCGCTTACAGGTTAGGAGTAGGATAACTCAAAGATTGACTCGACATTGTAAAAGCCGCTCTAAAAAAGTTTTAATTTCTATAACGACCAGGCCACTATCTAGTCAGTGAAACTACCAATTTAACATTGTACAAACAAAAATAATACAACTATCTTACTTCACATTAAAAATAATGGAAAAAGACCGGATCAAATAAAATTATTATCTTCCATTGAGGAGATCTCATAGAAAAAACGTACAACATAAGTTATGAACGTAATAAAGAGAGTGTTAGCATGGACGAACCGATAGGCCATTTGCCGACGAATAATTAGACTATCTTCACATGTCTCCATGTAATTGCCGCGCAGGTAGCAATTACTTGCCTACTTGTCACTTTGCTTCTGGTATTACTGGCAACGGGTATAAGTTACAATCACTCCGTCTAGCATAGGTGCTATCTTCTTAGATTCTTAGAATTCTTGCCATGCACCGAAAGGAAGCATTTGCTGCGTTAAAAAGGTTATTATTTCTATTACGATCAGGCTACTGTTTTGTCCGTAATCCCATTTGTCCTAAAATCCTAACATATATTTTTGTCCAGCCAGTGTGTTCCAATCAAAACAAGGTACCCCCTTTAATTCCGTTATTTATATTCTTATAGAACAATTTTTTGTTAGACATGTTCCTCTAGTTGCCGCTCGAGACGCCACATATTGAATGTAATTAATTTAGTGATAAATTAGCACTTTACTGCCATAAATAGCATTGCTAATTTGAAACAAAATAGGAGAAAATGAAGTAGGAGGGATTTGCGGACCCATGTTTATAAACAGTGTGTCTGCCTCTCTGTTCTTTACATATGGGAAACTTTTTTATTATGAATTTTACGAAAAAAGTTATTCTTTATAAAAGTTCTGCATGGTCTAAAACCTAAAATGCAATTATTAGATATTTTTTTTTAGTAGTATACGAGGTATCTTAAAACATGTGAATTTTGTTCAGGAGGAAAGTACCCTCATTTTTGAAAATATTAAAAATTGTTATTAACAAAAAATAATAGAAATTTAAAATAATTCTTAAATATGCAAGCTCGTTCATTTACAAGATTTTTTTTTAAATTTTTTATGCGATAACGAGCGTTTCTGTGATTTTTCACTGTTTTGACAGTTCTTAAGCTTTCTTTAGATATTCATTTCAAAATAAGTATTTACAAATGTACAAATTTAAATTCTCATCGTTTTATCATAAAAAACAGTTTTTTCTTAAAAATAAATGAGTTTGCATATTTAAGAGCTATTTTTATTTCTAAAGATTTTTCCTTTATAATAACTTTCGATATTTTCAAAAATAGGGGTACTTTCCTCTTGAACAAAATTTATGTTTTTGAGATACCTCGTATACTACTAAAAAAATGAATATTAATGGTTGCTTTTTAGGTTTTAGACCATGCATAACTTTTTTTGTAAAATTAATAATAAAAAATTTCCCATATGTAGAAAACTTATGCGAACACACTCTACACCTCTTCTTCATCTAGTATTAATTCTTGTGTAACAATATTCTGTAACGAATTAATATAAGTGTATTTTGATGGTTTCTGCCTGACTTAGAATATCTTAAAATTTAAAAAATTAAAATTAGATACATGTAGACTCTTTGTTTCACCTTCGGACAGTGCGGACGTGCGTAGAGGACTACAAAGTTCTTCCCGGAGTGGCGGTTAGAGGTGCCGTACGGACGTTTTTACCTTCGGGGATCAAGGAAAAATTCACGCTAAATTGACGGCATCTTTCTTCTGGATCTAAGCGCTGTGAGCGAAAATTTCTATAAGCTGATGGTATCCTGTTTGGTGAAGAACACGAGGTATTTCTCAAATGGCGGGAAATAGATGGGCGTGCCATGGGAACTGTCAGTAGTGAAAGTGAAGGTTATACGTAACACCAGTAGCAGGTCTTGGTTTGACAGCTGACAATTTATGCATTGCATCGATTGTAGAATTATTTTTGTTTTCTTTTTGGAATTTCTGGGAGCTACGAGCTCGATTTTCCAGATTTTCCGCCGACGAAACCCTGGAAAGCATAGTCCGGAAGGGGAGAGTGGTGAATTGGACTAAGGGACTAAAACCAAGAAAAAAATAGAGAGAATAGAAACTTACGATGTAGCATATCTATTATTGAGATGAATTGATTTTGACAAGACATTAAAATATATTTATTTATTTGTCCTCTGGCTATTTACTGTTTTTATTATTTTTAATAATTTTGAACTGTTGTTATCATCGCTAATTTATTTAGTATCTCTATACATACATTTATGTAATGTTTTAATATTTCATTAACTCCTTGATGAGTTAAAAACTTTGTCTTTATTTTAAATATTACTCTAGTTATTACATAAAATATTAAATATTATTTTAATTTTTACCTATTGGTTTTTCTAAAACAAAAAAATCGAATTTAAAATATGGTAAGCATATTACCCAAGTTATTGCCTTCTTTAATATTTTTAATTTAAATAAAAGAACTAAAAGAAGAAAGCACCAATTGATAAAACCGTAATTTTTTTTCCATTGTATTACAGAACCCTGATGATGATCTAAAAATAAATCGAAACGTCGGCAATATGAAAATTAGTTTCTTTTAGAATATAACGACCCCTATACCTACCATACAGACTTATTAGTTTAAAAACCGGGGCACTTGCTTCTCTCAGTTATCATCTTCTAAAGTTTGTGGGTAGAGGTGTTTCACTTGGACACCCTGTATATGCTCGTGTAAAGATAAACGAATGAGTCTTGGGACTTAAAACAGTGATGGCGTTTAAAAAACAATAATTGTTATAATTAAATTTATAATGATTTTACTTCTAAGAAGTATAACAAATTCAGGCTATTGCACTTTTCTTTTCTTACTGATGTAATAAACGCAATTAAATCGTGTTTATGCTTGTCATAATTAGCCATATTCTGCACCTGTATTGTGGTTAGTCTTTTATTTAAAAAAACTAAAAGTTGGTAAGAAAATTACGCTCTTAATTGATCTAATTGACTTAACATTTACATGTAACTGAAATAAATCATACTTTATGAAAATGTCGCATTGACTATGTATTAATTTAGATTATTTTATGGTTATTCCAATATTGCGAAATCTAAGCCGAGGTTGTCCAGTTTACCATTAAAGGCCTTTATTTATATTAAATTATTGAAGAATGATCATGGGAAAAATGTCTGCTTGTTCCTATTTAAGAGAATTTGCGCTTTGTAGGCATTTTATTAACATGTGTATTTTTCTGCCATATTTTATACCTGAGAGTCGAATGCAAAAATCATTAGTCCCTGAACCAGTAAAGAAATTTACTTCATGAACACTTTTCAAAAATACTTTTAGGGGGATCTTGACTAGTAAACCACGAGTATTTATACCGCCATATATGGACCTAGCCTGTTAATGTCAAATGTTTCGGATGTCGGACCTGTCAAACGCGTCACTTATTTGTCGGACAAGTTTACTACAATCTTTTACATGAAATTTTTAAAAATTGTGCCAAAAATCGAATTATAAGGCCCATTGACATGTTTTAGGCATCGGATTGGTCCGGTTTCGTAACTGTAATCCCTAGGATTTTTGGCACTATCTGTAAAAATTGCATGTAATACATTGTGGTAAACTTATCCGAAAAAAGTGATGCGTTTGACTAGTCCGATACCCAAAACATTTGACATGGACAGGCTAGGTTAACGCGCTGATTCCACATATGGCGGTATGAATGTTCGTGGTAGACTCATCAAAAGAAAACCCCTTAAGATTTTAAAAGTGTTATTATCATGGATTGAATTTCATTACTGTCCCAGGGACTAATAAAGAATCGGTTCCGAAGAACGGTTCTACAAGTTAAATGGAATACACCAAATGTCTGTATGACTTTTTGCTTTGCAAAACTTGGTCGCCTGTAAGTAAACGATCATTATTTGAAAAGAAACATGATTGTGTTTTAGGCCGTGTCCTCACTTGCTCTCAACACTGTCATCAACAATGTTATTTAACATGTTTTTAAAATTTTATAAAAAGTAACAAGTTAATTGTTTTTTCAACATGTATCAGCAACAAGTTTTTTTACATGTTACTATGTGAGGATACGGCTTTCCGCGTCCTCACTTGCTATTCCACACTGTTATTAATAATGTTATCTAACATTTTTATATTAATTTAAATATTTTTAAAAAATTAAGGGAAGTCTCCTATGCACCAAAAGATATTTTTTGTTATACAAGAAACAAATTAATTTTTACCAGTGTCGTTCATAAGGGGTTTAAGGTAAATATTAAAAAAAAATGGTACGCCACTGCATTTCTCTAAGTTCCCATTTAGTTTGAGACAAATTTGATCTTCTGACTTTTTTATATGATGCCCGGTTTTCGCTTAAATAAATAAAAACCATTGCATGGTCAACTCCCTATCTTATTGTAGAATTTGATATTTTCGATACGAAATGATCATGCCAAGAAATGGTTTTTATTTATTTACGTAAAACCATGCATCTAATAAAAAAGTCAGAAAATCAAATTTGTTTTAAACCCAATGGGTATTTCAAAATTATTTTTATTTTGGAAAAATGCAGTGGCGTAGCATTTTTATATAAAAAATATTTAACTTTTATCTCTCATGGATGGAAAAAAAATCTGAATTGGTATAAAAGTTATTATAAAAAAATATATATTTTTTAAATTTTAACACTCTGTAGTTCCAAAACTAAGACGTTTCGGACATATGTTTATTTGAAGCTTTTTTCATAATTTTCATGGTTAAATTTATATCGGAAGTTTCTCGGATACCTCGGCGGCCACCCTGTATTTGCATCGCTCCGCGTTTGCTTTCCAAGCCAGGCCCAAAGATTATTTTTCATAATTTGAATATGTTACCAGTTTGCGTTTAGTTAATTAAATTCAATATGGATACTCCAAAAAGTTTTTTTATCCACAAAGGCTGAAAGCCTAAATACTAACGTACCGCGGTTGTCTTAAGCAAGGTAAGAGAAAGTTTGTTAACACGGAACTTAAAAACTTGAAGATTTCGGGGAGAAGGAAACACCTTCGCTGGCAGTAGGTTCCACAGTCTAGAAACTCTAGGGATAAAAAACGAACGAAATAAGAAGTTCGTGGCTTGTCCAGTTGGACCGTATAGGGATGCATACGTGCGGCACCACGAGTTTCTCTGTTGGGAGCTGCAGGAGGAGGGACTATACTGGATAATTCGTCGGAAAAGAAGCCGTTAAAGTATCTATAAAAGAGAGATAGATCTTCCACAGCTCAACGATGGGCAAGAAAAGGAAGTCTTTGAGTAAGTAAAGGATCATTAATAAGACGAACAGTTCTTCTTTGAATGGCATCAAGAATGCTGAGGGTTGTAGGGGATGCCATTCCCCAGAAATAAGAACAATATTCCAGAGATGGTCGAATTTGGGACACATAAAAAGTGTATAAATTGGAAGGAGAAAAATACTTTTTGGCTCGGAAAAGAAATCCAAGCTTCTTTGAAGCCGCGGTGGCTATAGATACAATGTGTTTATGCCAGTTAAGGTTATTCTTAAATGTGACGCCCACAAGGTTGAATGTGCCCCCGCTCTGCAAAACCTGGCCACATATTTTTTGTGCAAGACTAACAAATATGAATGGTATGTTTGGAATATTTCACTTTTTCGTTGCTAGTATCAATATTCCGTTTTGTTTTGCAAAAACTCCCAGACTACTCTGTTAATTCATTTGCAATTAAATATATGTATAAAATATTATTTATTCATGCGGTATATCTTTTTATTTGGTTTTAGAATATTTAATTGATATTCTTGTTAACAATTCGACGGTAGAAAATGTTAACTAGTTATCCTAAGAAATACATTAGTGAAATCTATCATAATTTAACTCAGGTCTAAAATTATTTTCAAGAAACTAATAGAATATATGAATAAGTTAACTAACCTATTAATTAGTTCAAATTTTTAAAATTCGTTATTACTTTAATTTTAATAAGTAGAGCTAAAAATATTTGATATGCATATGTTAATGGGATCAAAGTGTTAGGTTCGCATATTTAAAGCATTTCTTTGTTTAATATGCAAAACTTGTTTTAGTAGTTTTAGAAGGCTAACATGGCACTAATCGTATTTTAAATGTAATTTTGCACAAAAAATGGTGGAAAACCAGTACAATTTTAGTTAAGCATGAATCCAATAACAGTTAAAGCCAAACTATTATTTTCCTTTTAAACAAATAATTTTAGATGAATTTGCTTTACTGAGGTTACTCTGGTTGGTTTAAGGTTGGTTTATATGGCGTTACGAGTGACCACATACTTACTTTTGTTTATACTATGCCTATTGCAATATACAGGGCGTCCAAAAGGTCTATAAACGCTTAAATACCTCAGAAATTTTTGAACCAAACTGAACGAAATTTGGTGCTCTACGGTAAAACCATACTTTAAATGCAATGTTGTCATCGACGATGTTGCCAGATCTACAGTTTTGCAGAAATCGATTCAAAGTTTTTGAATAAATATATGATTTATGAAATGCTATTTTTTTAATTGTTTAATATGCAAACCTTGTTTTAGTAGTTTTAGTAGGCTAACATGGCACTAATCGTATTTTAAATGTAATTTTGCACAAAAAATGGTGGAAAACCAGTACCTACAATTTTAGTTAAGCATGAATCCAATAACAGTTAAAGCCAAACTATTATTTTCCTTTTAAACAAATAATTTTAGATGAATTTGCTTTACTGAGGTTACTCTGGTTGGTTTATATGGCGTTACGAGTGACCACATACTTACTTTTGTTTATACTATGCCTATTGCAATATACAGGGCGTCCAAAAGGTCTATAAACGCTCAAATACCTCAGAAATTTTTGAACCAAACTGAACGAAATTTGGTGCTCTACGGTAAAACCATACTTTAAATTCAATGTTGTCATCGACGATGTTGCCAGATCTACAGTTTTGCAAGAAATCAAAGTTTTTGAAATAAATATACGATTTATGAAATGCCATTTTTTTAAATTGGATTCTCACCGTTTTCTTTTATCTATCCAATGGTATGAAAGTCCATTTTTTCTTTTAAGAATTAATAGCAGAAAAGATGTTTAATTTGGTAAAAATAATAGTAATTAGGGATCCTTGGACCGTTTTTCCAAGGCATTACTAATAAGCTAATTTTTGTGAATAGCTTCATTTTGACGAGACGACCATGCTACCACCTGGTGGTAGCATACAGGAGTAATAGAGATTAAATATATTGATTTGATAGATATCAAAAAACCAGGATTATGTACCTCGCAATTTGTAAGACAATGTGGGTGTTAAATAATATAAATATTATTTAATTAACAGAAAAAAAAGTTAGCTGGTTAGTAGTTATTTTTCACGACATCGTTAAACATTCATGTTGGTAGTAGGAGAAATCTTACATTTTGTAAGACAAATATTTTTTCAGCTTATTTAGATAATTATCTTAAAAACTAACAAAGAAAATTGCTGTTTAATAATAAAAAATTTATCTGTTAAATTAACACACTTAATTCTTGCTACCCTTGTAAGCTACCACCAACGAAAATTGTTGTAAGAAAAACAGTTGGGCATCTCATTAAAATGAAACTACTCACGAAAAATTAGCTTTCAGTAATGACATGGAAAATTGTCCAGGGATGCTTAACTATTTAAAACTTAAATTAAGCGACTTGGCGACGCACGGTGGTGAGGTCATATGAGATCATGCGGCCAAAATGCAAAAACTATTAATTTTGATTTTAGATTCAGAAATCTAATGTAAAATAAGTTTTCTGAGAATTTTTAAAGTAAGGACAAGTAAAAACTAGTTAATTTATCAGCAAGTATGAAAAAAAATGTAGGTTCGGTAACAATACAATATTATCAAAAAAATGGGGTGTAGGGGGTGGGTCAGGGATGTAAAGGGGGTAAATTCATAACTTTGAAACCAAAGCAGATACGAACATGCGGTTTTCAGATTTTTGATTTTATCTATGGTCACAATACAATTATTACTGAAAAAATGGGGTTGGGGCTGGTTGAGCAGTGTGAATTATCATTTGAATAGGCAAATTCGGGCAGCTACAATTAAACATTTATGAATGACGGTGAGTTTAAGTTTATTTTTAGTGCAAAATCTAATCTTCGGCAAACTTCGCACAATATTTATTTTCTTGTAGAAAGTGGAAAATTTTAATTTAAAAAAATGTGCGTATTATCTGGCAAATTGATTTTATTCAACTTAAAGAAAGATATTTTAGAAAACCAAATATTACTACTAAATAAAAAAACATTGTATTACCTTAAAAAACACATTAAAAATAAATTTTACAACAGCAATTTAAAAAAATACTTTAACTTCATTGATATTTTACTCACTATATTAAAATATTTACTTACCTTGAAAAAACTTCTGATATTGAAATTATTTTTTTTCATCAGTAATATTTTGATGGTATGAATTATATAATATTTATTATAGTAAATGTGATTAAAAAATAATGACATGAAATATTTCATATATACTTAATTTTTTTTTAATGAATTATGGCCACGATATTACATTAGAGCTCGCCACTGTGCGACGTTGCTTAATCAAGGTTTGCTTTCTGTTGTTGCAGTTAATATTCTATTTTTTAAAGAATTTTTATTATTTACGAGATAAATGTCATAAAAAAATAAGAAAATAGTTAGTCTACAACCAGTGTTAAGCGTTTAAGCGGTTGCCATAATGGATTTTGTTAAAAATTCAGCAATGCAGCAAAACGTGCGAAGTTAGTTTTGGTTTATCTGCAGTTTAAGCCTAAATAACGAAGAACTTACGCTTTATGGCTATATATAAACTTTCTCGAAACACTGACTATTATCCTGCTTTGTGTTATTTAGGTTGTCAGACAATGATGCCATAATATTTTTCGTGAAATTTAATATCTAATCAGGTAATTTATGTAAATATTCCTCGCCAAATTAAATCTAGATACCCATTTTTTTTATCTGTTTGACCGTATTGTAACACTGTGCTCCTAAATTTGAATTCCCAATATGTGTAAACTGCTTGCGGATTAATAAATTTTAGCCTATTACTTGGGGACCAACCTGTATATTTTATTACTTCTCCCCTCACCTAAAATCTAAATTATCTAATTGTAACTGAATAAAATACGAGCACAGTATAGAAGTGTGAAAAACTATGACCTGTGCAAAAACAGAAAAAAAAATTCGGAGTTATAAATAAACTACTTAAAGATCGTCTGTTAAAATTAGTTGCAGTTTTTAAATGTTAAATTTTATTTGTTTACGGTAATTATTATTTGCAAATATTTAAGTTTTTAACTCTAATCAATATTAAAAAGAGATTAAAATGCATATTAAATACTTCAGAACAAATAATTTATTTAAAAGCACACATTATTTTAATGTCACTATTTGGTACATTTTTAACTTTTAATTTAATCAATTAAATCATCATATTCGGCTGATCAAATATTTCATCCCACTCTGGTTTATTTAGAAGTTCAGTTTTTTCATTAGATATTATTTGTGTCTCATTTTTAACAGCGTGTCTCAGAGTTCCAGATTTTTTTCTTTGGTTGGCACGTTGGATGGCTCCATTTCTATCGAGTCTAAAATGTCTCTAACGTCTTTTTAAGTTCCTGAAGACGCTTAAGTATTTGTTGCTTGGTACATTCCTTAAAATTTAAATTCATTTTAATTTGAATTAATTGCGCTTAAAAAACTTACCAGTTCACACTCGCCTTTCGCCGATTGCATACTATTGCAGATATACAGAGAATTTTTGAAATAAAGAATCAAAGTTTTTAGAAAATTCGCATGCTTTTCATATTAAATATTTTTGACAATTTGTCAAATATCTCCCATTAACAGAGGTGATAAAAAGGTATACCTGCTTTGATCTTTTGGTGATTGTTTACAAACCGGACGAATCGTCGGTTTTAATAAAATTTGGTAAACGGGTTTTTTGGGGCGCTGTAAACAAATCTAAAACAATTTTTATTCGGACACGTTTTCCCCATTTTTTTACAAACAATTCTTGCTTTAAAGCTAAATTTGCACTCAATATTCGATTTTGATTTCTTAAAAACCCATTTCCGATTTATTTCTTCCCTTTTTTCCATAAAATTGTAGAGCTTTACTTTTAAGTGTAGAGGCCCCAGGGCCACTTTACTTTGTGGAGGCCTGGAACGAAAGGCAGGATGTTCCACCCAACAAAAAAATTAGGCCAAAAAAAAAATAAAAAAAAGGCTCAATTGTAGATGTAGGCTTCAAAAAGCACTTGTTTTCAAATTAATAACAGACATCGGCTATATTTTCAATTCTATAAGTCGCAAAAACTTGCATTAAAAAATTATTACGAATAAGACCAAAAGACAAAATTTCATATAAAACATCATAATGAATTTTTCACCTCTCTTTCGCTTTCACCTCTTTAGAAACAGGCACTTTTTTTCGTAAAGTTAATTAAAAAGTTTTCCATTTAGTAAGAAATTTCGAAGACATGTTACCTCATTTTTTTTAATGTCACATTCTGATTTAAATTTGTCTTAGGAATCTAAAGATGACAAGAGATACAGTCTTTCAATAGGTCTAATCTTCTAGGAGTTATTGCTTGTGTAATAAATTCGTTGACACCAGGTATGTAGTTTTGGAATTACTAAAGTTTTATCTGTGTTACCATTAAATAAATAAAACAATTGGAACTCCCTGAGTATAATATTCCCTAAAGCCTTAAATAGCCGTTACCGACCAGGTAGTCCGTACAAGAATGGTGGTCAGCATCACAATAGAATAAGATTCCGCCCGTAAGCGCGATAGCCATCAGAAGATGCGGCCCAAGATAAGGTTAAAGAGTCATTATTCCCAGTTATAAGAACCTGAGGTGCATACTGTTACATGGTTATTTCTTATATAAAAACACCTCGTACCTGTAGGTCCTATTCTAGAAAAATAAATTGTATATATATTTTTTTATGTTAAACGGCTTTATTGTACCAAAAGCTAAAAAATAATTCGGTAAGTCCTAGCTACCAGATCGCACCAATTAACTTATTATTCTGGGGTATTGATCAGATAACTAATAAAATCGTTGGACGTAGCGTATCCAGAGTAAATATTATGATAAAAATTTCACGTTCGAGTGTAATTTTTTTCAGTTTACCACTAAAGCTTTAATTAAAAACTAAAAGTTTTAGTACTGGGTTTTTATTTATATTTTGTCACCCACTTTAAAGGGCGTCGCCAGGGGGCAAGGGGGCAGCTGCCCCCTTTAGAGATTTAAAAAAGTTGTCCAATGTAAAGCAACCAAAGTCTCAATTCTTTTTCTTGGCTTGCTTGATCAATTATTCTCATAAGGTAGGTTTACACTTGGCAAGTTTACTGGCGGAAAGTACTTGCCGCCACTAAACTTGTCACGTGTAGACCACAGGCAAGTGCACTTGCTACTTGCCGGCAAGCGCTTGCCAAAAGTTGACGGACCGGCTAGTTTACTTGCCGCTACGCCGACTTTTGTTCGTACTTTACAAGTGTAGACGTGTCGGGAAAGTAATTTTTATTTGCAGACAAGTAAAATTTACAATGAATAAGTGGGATGGAAATCAAATTATTTCATTTTTAAACATTTACGAAAAATATGAACTATTGTGGAATATAAGGTCAAACGACCACATGAATAAATTTAAACGAGAAAGTGCATTTGAAAAACTTTTAAAGGAGTTACAAGAATCAGGATTTGAAAAAATTGATATAAACCGCAAGGACTTCATATATTGCCGAGAGCACGGTAAAAAGCTGAAATAGTACATTTCGGTATTCTGAATAAATACTGCAAGGAAGCAAAACTACCACCAGCGGCAAGATATCGTAATGTTACTTCCAATTTTAGTTGAGGAGAAATAGGACTTCTCATCCACGTTTCCGACTTTGTAAGTTTAGGTTTAACTAAGTTTAACAATTCCTGAAACTTTTGGAAAGATAATCTCATAAAATTCTTATAAGAATTGGGATCTTCAGTTGATATCTCCTTTAAGAGTCGTTCTGACCCACCCAGAATACTTCTGCGTCTTATCCAATCTCTAATCCATACTCGTTTTTTTCTATTTTTCTTACGTTCCAACTTAACTATTAAATTTTTGGCAATTTCACTTACAATAACTTTAACAGCAGCACGCACTACAGCAGAGGGAGCCATTTTCTTTTCAACTACTTGACAAATAAACTTGAAAATGTGTACACGCAAAACAGCTGACAAGTTTAGTGGCGGCAAGTACTTTCCGCCAGCAAACTTGCCAAGTGTAAACCTACCTATACGTACGAAACTCGAATGAAATCACCAATTCCATTCCATCAAATCTAAACAATTGCTGTGTTAAGCTTTCGTATTTTTCTCACAGAAATGACAATTGACTTGTTTTACTAATATTATAAATGCGGACTTTGCTTCGGTTTTTAAATCGCAAAAGTTCGGTTATTAGTTACGATATCCGATTCTTAATAGATATAGCCGCAAAGTTTATCAATTTAGGTATAGCTCATATGAAAGTAATCGAAATCAAAACAGCAAAAAAGTGCTGTAACGGCATCTTCTTTATGAAGCATAGACCTGCAGATTATTTTTCCTGTCTTTTTTGTAATAGCTAGTTTAAAACAAATAAAATATTTACATTATCACTTTTGCTCAGATGACGATTTTCGATTTGAGATCCAACGTTTTGTCCCTAGTTGACAGTTGTCAATTTTATTTTTCAATTTCAATTATTTTTATTATTCAGCTTTATTGATATGTTCTATCTAAAAATCGACGTTTCGGTGGCAATCGTCAAGATAAATAGAATAAAAATTTTAAACCTAAATATTTATACAAGGTGTCCCGTATCGTTATGTTCAAATTTTGGGAACGTAAAGTACACTTCTTTTCAAGTAAAAAAACGCAAAACTTGTATATCCATTTTTATTATTTTTTTTTTTTTGAGGTGGACATTTTGAAAATATTATCAATTGACCTTTTTTTTAAATAAAATATTTTTATTTACTTTACGAACTTATTTTTAGTATTCTTTATTTACTTTTAGTATTATCTTAGTATTATCTTCAAATAACATTCATGGGCGTGTAACTTTGAAATAAATAAAAATGGATATACAAGTCTTGCGTTTTTTTACTTGAAAAGAAGTGTACTTTACGTTCCCAAAATTTGAACATAACGATACGGGACACCTTGTATATAATATTTTCTTTTATTTTAATTCAATTTATCTTGACAACGGTTCCAAACCATCAATTTAACGTACTTTATTATATAAATTATTTCATAGTTTTAGTATAACTCGCTCTATATAATACCAATTGGAGTAAAATTTTGTATTTATTAGTTTTAGACCATGCCACCAGTTTTATAAAATTTCGTTTTAAAATTAAAAAATTTTTGGTTTATTTGTCCTCTTGTAGTACCTTTCCTGGGACACAATGTATAACAACCTATATAAAACATAGAATGGTTAAGAGTCAGCGTTCCGAGTAATTTTATAAATTAACAAAGTTAAGTTCTTGGTTTTTAAAGCCTGAGCTGCAGGAACAAAAAACCGACTTTATACATTTTCCTTCATTGCAGATTTTTAACGGAATCCCTGATGATAATCACTAAAATACCTAATAAAATGCACACCGTAGATGTTAAACTCATACTACAAGTGAAAATCTACATGTGCTCTCCATATCAACTTGCCCCATCAGGGCCATCGGCTGGCGACGCCCCTGTCCACTTTTAACTAAAACCAAGAAGAATAAAAAAACGTCCCGTATACAATATTCATACTTTAAAACTATTATCTTTTGAACATAAAAAAAGAAACAAATGGAGTTCAAAAACTTAAGAAAAATGAAGAGGTAAACGTTTTTTAAACGGAACACCCTGTCTTTTAAAAAGTTTTTCAAAAATAATAATTAAATTATTAATAGTTTTTTAAATATGACCATCTAAACTAAAAAAATAGTAGATATAATTTCCATTATACCTACCTATGTATGAATAGCATTCAGCTGAGAATGCAGAAGTAATGGAAATTATATTCAGAAAAAATTGCTATATTTTTGAAACTATTGAACATAGATATGTGGTATTTTTGTAAAGCATTTTAAAAGATCTTTTTAATGGTGACATAATATACAGGGTGTCCCATTTAAAAAGTTGACCTCTTCGTGTTTCTTGAGTTTTTGATGTTAATTTGTTTCTTTTCTTGTGCTTAAAAGATAATAGATGAAAAAGTATGAAACTTTTATAAACAATGTTTTTTTTTTAAATTTTCTTGGTTATAGTTAAAAGTGGGAGGCAAGTATAAATAAAGACTTTCTACAGGGTGTTTTAAAACAAGTGCGAACTATTTTGGAAGGTGATTCCTGGTTTAAAATAAAGGGTAGTTTGTTTTGTAGACATTGAATTAAAAATCAACCCTTACAAATATGGAAAAATATAAAAAAATATTTTTACATTTTTTTGAATCATTAAAAGAACATTTAATTTAAAGTACTAAGTAATGTCGCACATAGGACATGTGAGGAAAAGACACAATCTAAATAAATCCCGGCATGTAAACATGCGTGACTAATACTGCTTGTTTTGTTATTCTATTACTCGCGGATGGACCAAAACAGCTTGCTCAAGCAGTATGTGCGCACGTTAGGTAACTGCAGTTCCAGAACTAATCACAACTAACCTATAAGCAAATTAAGCAATAAAAAGCAAAAAATAAGCATATGGGCTAGACATGGGTAACGCTGATCCGCAAAAAGCATTTTGTGTGTGGTTTATCGCGAACCTTCTTTTTGGTTGCAAAAATTCTTTAAGGGTATTTAAAATTAAAATGCATTTTACTTTTTGTGTTTTGTACAAATAAAGACTTTTATTTTGTTCCTGAAAATTTTTTACGATAGGGGCTCCATAGGAATACATATCTTACGACATCACAGATTCTTAATCCGACACTGGCTACCTGACTTTAATTCAATTGCTATATTCTCGCGGAATTTTTAAAATCCCTTACCTCTCGTCTTATACCACGCATATTAAAATTAATAAATTGATGTATGGAGGTTATGGCTCTAAAAGCTGCGGATACCATTTTCTAAAAATCCATTAATTTGACCCCACAGAAGAAAAACAACTACATTACATTTCGTTTTCACATTGAAAACTTGCAGAGATAAGCCTTAATAGGAACAAGGGCTACCGTGGGGCCAGTCAGGCCTCTTACGGCAGCGCATTTATCAAATGAGATACGACCAAATGATTTATTCTTCGGCTGTTATCTGCCATCGACTGGCAGTCCACGCAGTCTGACATCATAATAAATTATAGGTAAATTTTTAGTTATAATTTTCTTCTATTATATTATTCAGTGGAACAATGAGTTGGCTATAGTTTTTATCTAATGGTTTACTGAGTACATTTTGTGTTTTTGTCTTTGTTCTTGTAAGCCATCTCAATATGATTTGATGACTTGAAAATTGTGCTTCTAAGATCTGTGCTATAAGAAATGAGTAGGTAACTACCTAAAGAGCTGATTTAAACATACTCATTTAATTAGATTAGGGACGTTCCATGTTAAAATCCTTTTCTTATTATATCTTTTAATTTTGTAATAAACGTACTCTTAAATGTTCTTTATATAAAGATTTTTTTAATTATCCCTGCGGGGTTAAATTTTGAAATATTAGCAATCGAAAATCGTATATTTAAGACGTATCCCCTATCTCGACCATTAGAGTAAGCATTTTTTTTAAATAACAACCATACTTTTCTGAAGATTGTTTTTAGAAATTAAAAATTATTGAAAATATAACAAATATTTAAAAAAAAACATAAGCAAGCGATATTTGTATTATTTATAATAATATTTGAAGTAAGTGACTTTCGATGATCCAATTGAGTGAAAATAAACCGTTAGAGTAAGCATGTTATTTAAAAACAACCATACTTTTCTTAGGATTGTTTTTAAAAACTAAGAATTATTAAAGATACAATAAGTATTATAAAAAACAAGCGGTATTTGTATTATCAATAATAAATGTTTGAAGTTGTTAGTGACTCTCGAAGATCCATGTGAGTGAAAATAAGTGAGTGATAGTGGTTAAAGAAAGACGGCACTAATGGGTGGGAAAAACCAATGGTCGTTAACTATTGGTATCCTTTACATACCATGGAACATCCTTAAGTGAATTGACAACTGTTATATCCTGGGTTCAGAACTACAACTAGGTAACTCGAATTTTTGCAATTTTAAGATATCTACATCAGCATGAAAACTGATTATTTGCAGCCCCTAGAAGAAAATGTAAATTGAACTTAAAACATTTTTAAATAGCACAAAAAAAGGTTCGCACTTTCCCAATACATGATCAAGTCTTTTATTGAAGTATTCAACTTTGATTTTTTTTTCTTCATACATATTTTTGAAAAGGGTCCACTGATTTCAAGTTCAAACACTTTATATGCTGCCCTCTAATTTTGTAAGTGCACCAGCTGCATTGCCTGTTTACTTATTTGACTGGGT
The DNA here is from genome assembly GCA_014170235.1 of Listronotus bonariensis. NCBI lineage: Eukaryota > Metazoa > Arthropoda > Insecta > Coleoptera > Curculionidae > Listronotus > Listronotus bonariensis. The sequence goes on from JACEGR010003307.1 coordinate 99,121, forward strand.
GATTTTGTATACACATACACATATAGAATCAGCTTAACCAAGTCATTCAAAGGCAATGTGTGGAAAGATGTTCTAACGCGAATGCTGGCATGTAAACAATTTGGAAAGGATAACTAATTGTGCTTTTAATGTTGTTGCTTAACTGGCCGATATACCTTTAAATGCTGCTTTTACAGTTATCACAAAAGATGAAGATATCTAGCTCCTAAATAGACATATGTATAAAAACGGAAAAATTTGTCTTTAACAGCCAATTACCTATAGGAAAGAAGCATTAGTAGAACCTAATTAAGTTACATAAATATCATAGTTTACAGTATTGTACACTATTTTGGCTTACTCTATCTGGTTTAATCTGTGACCTTTTCGGATAACCTGTATAGTTGAAAAACTCAGCTGTGCAAAAATGCTATAGAAAGTAATGGTTGTTTTCAAGTCTGTAGTGGCATTACGGCGTTATTTTAAGAGCCATGACATAAAAAGAAGAAAATAGGCAAAGATGTAAAAACCCGGTATCCACGTAGCTACCATGGCATGAAGATAAAGTCATTAAAAAAACTGTTATGACAAAATGCATAATCTGGTATAGAAGTTATAATTTCTTATATCACCATCTGCACAAATTTAACACACTTTGTGTTTGCATACGATTTGTAGAACATTTGTAAGTGACTTCAGCTTGCGCTTTCAAACAATTTTTAATTGTTTTGGAAAAAATAATTTCTTAACCATCCCAGGATAGGTGTTACAAGAGCACAAGTATAAAAATACCTAGGATGTAACTAGTTTTATTTTTAAAAATAAAACAGAATTGTATTAGTAAATGTTGGTTGTAGAGAATTGAATTTTATGTCAAAATTTGAAGTTAAAGCATAGGACCTTAAAAAAATTTAATTGTTATTAAAAGGGAGCAAAATTTAGAAGAAAACTAAATAATTTTATATATAAATATATATATATATATTTTTAAATTCGCTGCCTTAAGTCAAGTATTTTAAACACTGCAAATGCATATTGTAAAAAATTGACACTTTTTTTAACTTTTATTTTTAACTTTAAATTTTGTTATAAAATTTTATTTCTTTACAACATTTACTTACACAATTTTGTCCTATTTTTAAAAGAAAGTTACTTTACTCTTGGGCATTTTTCATATTTTTAGTTATAACTCTTCCTGAATAATACCAATCGGAGTAAAATTTTTCAGTTTTGGACCATGCAACCAATTTTTCCAAAAGGACGTTAAAAATTCCACAAATGTTTGATAAATTTGTCCTCCTGTAACACTTATCTTGAGGTACACTATATAATTATCAGCCGTATTTTATAAAAAGTCGTAATATTTTTGGCAACCAAAATCCTGTAATTATGAATATTAACAAATAAATTTATATTAATATTCTAAGAATTTAAAATTGATGTACATTTGGGACTCTTAAAGTACCTATTCATTTATATCTTCAGTTTAAAACACAGTTCTTGTATACCAAGGAACAAAGTAAAACATATTCAACAAGTTACTGCTATATTTCCGGCTCTAGAACATATAAATAATAAGCGAGATGAAATCCTGCGGTTCATTACCAAGGGGTCACACCCAGAACAGCAGGAAGAAAGCGGCGACTGCCCTGTCTGCTAGCATACACCTGCACCTGCCGCGATTTTTCTCTTTAAGCTTCTTCTTTTGTTTTCAGATAGGTTTGCGATGCCTTACCGAAGCAATATTGCCGGCGTAGCATCATCTTTATGTAAGCTGTTGTTTTACTTAGAAGTATTTTTAAGTATTTGTACAAATATAAAAACGACCGTTAAAAACAAAATGTTTTTTGATCGTTAATATAAACAGATAAAGTACACTGAATTGTATCCGCAGTTGGTTTCTTGTGAAACATTTTTTAAATATTAATACTAAATAGAAAAAATTGCTTTTTAATGTTTCAAAAATTATTAGAGCATTACTCTACAACTGTTTCGCCTTTCTAGGGCTTCATCAAGAGTACTTCGTATACTAAACTTAAAAGAGAAATATTTACAAACAGAACCATTTAACACGTTTTTCCCAAAAAGGTCTATAAAATATTATTAGGGGTTTTATTATGCGGCCCAGATGTGGTAATAAATTTATTTATAATTGGCATATCTGCGAAATTTATTTGATCATTGGTAGAAAGAGTTGTATTGTCTATAAGTGATTTTATAATTTCTAGTTGTTCATATAAATTTAATTTTTTACCTTTGTTTTCTCAATGGAGTAGTTTAACATTATTAAGATCTATAAAGTGGTTTTGTTCTATACAATGTGTTGAAATGCCTGTGTTTTTAAACCATTTAAAATTGATGTTTTGTGTTCTTTTATTCTGTTTTTATGCTCCTTCCACTTTGACCAATATATTCCGCATTACAGTCTGCGCAATTAACTTTATAAACCCCTGACATATCTAATTTTTCTGTTTTGTCCTTATTGTTAACTAATAATCTACCTAGGTTACTCTTATTTACAGACAAAGTTTTACAGCCTAACTTATCTAGCCTATTGGATACATTATTGCTGATGTTTGGTATATAATTGATAAACTTAAAATTATTGTTTTTAGGTTCTGTAATACTATAAAACTCTTTAGCAATTTACTTTTGTTTTTTCTTTGTTAACAATTTATCAACAAGTGATTCTTTATATCCGTTGTTTCTTGCTATTTGTTTAATAATGCAGAGTTCTTTGTTAAAATTTGATTGAAATGGGAAAGTGACAAGTCTGTGAATTAAACTATGAAAGAAGATCATTTTATTTTCCATGATTGGTTCGATGCGTAATTTATTACCGTGTCTGTCGTCGTTGGTTTTCTGTAAATATCGAATTCAATGTGGTTGTCAATATTTTTAATGTTTATATCCAATAAATTTATCTCATTTTCATTTCCTTTTCCATAGTGAACTGAAAAGGAAATGAAAATGAGATAAATTTTTTGGATATAAACATTAAAAATATTGACAACCACATTGAATTCGATATTTACAGAAAACCAACGACGACAGACACGGTAATAAATTACGCATCGAACCAATCATGGAAAATAAAATTATCTTCTTTTCATAGTTTAATTCACAGACTTGTCACTTTCCCATTAAGTCAATCAAATTTTAACAAAGAACTGTGCATTATTAAACAAGTAGCAAGAAACAACGGATATAAAGAATCACTTATTGATAAATTGTTAACAAAGAAAAAACAGAAACAGAACCTAAAAACAATAATTTTAAGTTTATCAATTATATACCAAACATCAGCAATAATGTATCCAATAGGCTAGATAAGTTAGGCTGTAAAACTGTGTCTGTAAATAAGAGTAACCTAGGTAGATTATTAGTTAACAATAAAGACAAAACAGAAAAATTAGATATGTCAGGGGTTTATAAAGTTAATTGCGCAGACTGTAATGCGGAATATATTGGTCAAAGTGGAAGGAGCATAAAAAACAGAATAAAGAACACAAAACATCAATTTTAAATGGTTTAAAAAACACAGGCATTTCAACACATTGTATAGAACAAAACCACTTTATAGATCTTAATAATGTTAAACTACTCCATAGAGAAAACAAAGGTAAAAAATTAAATTTATATGAACAACTAGAAATTAAAAAATCACTTATAGACAATACAACTCTTTCTACCAATGATCAAATAAATTTCGCAGATATGCCAATTATAAATAAATTTATTACCACATCTGGGCCGCATAATAAAACCCTAATAATATTTTATAGACCTTTTGGGAAAAACGTGTTAAATGGTTCTGTTTGTAAATATTTCTCTTTTAAGTTTAGTATACGAAGTACTCTTGATGAAGCCCTAGAAAGGCGAAACAATTGTAGAGTAATGCTCTAATAATTTTGAAACATTAAAAACAGATAAAGTGTTAGAAAATTAACTTTTTAACCCTTTTTATATACTTTTAATTAGTGTTTTTTAATGCCTACCAGAATTTACTATATTATAAATGTATGCAATGTAACAGTAAACCCGATATCACCTAATCAGAAGATGAGGTTACAAAAGCTTCTCCATTACTTCTTTTAGTTCATGTGTCATATTTATTCAAAATTTGACATTTTTTGAATAAAGCTAATAAAAGGCAAATAATATTAGTTAATTCAAAATTTTTTTTTGTTCGCTATATTAACAGAAAAAACATATCTTAGACTAGGGGCACCAACTGTCGGACTGCGGTCCGGATCCAGACCGCCAACCTACAGTGTGGGCCAAATTAAACTTGCACACTTTTTAAGTAACAATAACTTTTTATCTGTTGCGCCAATCTTTTTAATTTTACAGGGCTAATAGGTAGATATGTTTTCCCTAAGCTTGTCAATTTTGAGGACTTCTGTTTTAGACCGACTGTGTGTGTGTAACATAAAACTGTAAATACTTTTGGATTTTTTTTAAATAAATTTTATTACAAAAATTATTCATGTCTTGTATAAATTTTGCCATTATTGTTGCAAGTGTCATTTTAAGCTGACACATACAATTTCCCAAGAAAATAAACGGGATGCCATAAATAAATATTTAACTTCAATACGGTTTATTCAAAAAATTGAATAAATATTTCAAAAAGTATTATAGATCGCTTTATACGAATACACAGAGAGACAGTTTAAAATTTCCTTTAATATTGGCGTATTTGCAAAACTTATATTATTCTTAAATAAAATGTCTATTTTGCTTTTGTTGGATCACCCTGTACGTACAAATGTAAGATTTATTGGATACAAAATAATTTCTTTAACAAAATATTATTAAAATAAAAATAAATGTTTTCTACACTTACAAGGAAACTATCCCTGGTGTCCCCACATCAAAAAATAAAAGACACGTATTCTTTTATCGGCCCTTAAACACTTTTAAGGGGTAAAATGCACCCCTTAAATCCACCCTCAAATTGTATGGTTCTGGTTGTTTTTTTCAAATATCTTGAGAATGAATTAGGATAACTTAACAATATCAAAACCATAATTTTATTTATCGAATATACTATTAGCTTCTATTCCTTTTTTTTTTCAAGATATTAAAAAAAATAGGGTGGATTTTAGGGGTGCATTTCACGCCTTAAAAGTGTTTAACGGCAGATAAAAAAATACTTATCCCTTTTTTAAATACCGGTATGGAAACCAAGCTACCGGCAATAGGCGATTAATGCAATGAATCCCTTCGACCATTCTGCTATAAACTTCCCTACATTTCACCGCTGTTACGAGCGCGAGTAGAACGAAATCAGGGGTCCTTGCCTACCTCGTCCACCTTTCGTTCGACAGCGATGCGAACACCTTAAATCCCACCTAGAATATTTCCTATGCTTTTAATTACCTATCAACCGGTCGGCAAGTTTGTTTCCACACCTGCAGCGAGACTCCGTGCTTTATATTATTCTACACCCAAACACACAACTAAAATTATATTTTTCTATCATTGTAAAAACAATAAAATAAATGTTTGCATTCTAATAACACAAAAACAACCAAATAAATATATAAATCATAGCAAACTAACGAACACCTAAATTTATTTTAGGGTTATGTACGACTTTTTAAAATTTTGGTAGAATTCGACACGTTCAGAAACCTCGCTTATAGGCGACCAATTTGATCGAGTTCAAGCGTGTTGACCACAGAGTGCGAGTGAGGTAGAATAAAGTCGATTTGTAGAATACTACAGTATAGGGTGGCTCGAATTCGACGCTCATCATTGGGATTTCGGAAACCGTAAGAGATACAGGATCGGTTAAATGAAGGCAAAGTTGCGCAATTTGATGCTCAATAAAATGCTGTTTTGCTTTTTAAAAATTCCGAGTACTTCCGAAGATATTCGAAAAAACCGGAATTTTCAATTTTGGTTTCTATTGTTTCCTGGCTATATTTGTTAAGATTACTAAAAATGGAAAACACGTTTTCATGGCAACTTTTTCTGCTCTATAATTCAGTGTGATTAAATATTTAATCTGACGTTTCGGCTTCTGGCGACCATCATCAACTTAATTTTTTAAAGACGGACCTGATATTTTTTCAATTTAAATAAATCCTTTCATCACTCTTAAAACACTATATATCGCCACTTTGATATTTTCCGACGTTTCGTACAAAAATCCCATCACCAGAATATTGCATATTTATTTAACCCTAATACGGCCCTGAACTACATTTTTAGGTAAGAAGGTACAAAAAGAAAAAACTTATTACATATTCGTAATCTTTTTATTGCAACTCATTGATATCTAACAGCGGAAATTACTTTATTAACCGAAAATTTCATGAATATTAGACATAAGATACAAAAAGGTAGACAACAAATCAGCTTACATAAACAATTTGTAATACTATCTTGATGCCCATATGAAAAATAAACATAATTTAATCACTATTATAAGTGTTCAAAGAGATAACCTTCCACCTCGATGCATTTTCTTGCTTTGCTTTGTATTATTAATACAGCTCGATTAATTGTTCTCGCAGGAATGGCAGCGACTTCCCTTATCAAATTTTGTCGTAGTACTTAAAGGTCGTGAGGTGCATTTTTAAATAAACGGTTCTTAAGATATCCCAAAAGGAAATAATCTAGGGGTCTAAGATCTGGGCTCCTAGCGGGCCATCTTGCAAAACCATTTATTAGGAAATATACGGTAAAGGAATTGAGCTACTTTCCTTCCATTGTGGGCAGGAGCTCCGTCTTGCTGCCACCATATTTCTTGAAATACTGCCAAAGGTTGATTATCTAGGGCGTCTAAGACATCATTCCTTATCAAATTTAGATATCGTTCGGAAGTTAAGGTCCCTTCGTAAACGAAAGGTCCAATAATTTTGTTCCTCCACATACCAATCCATACATTAAATGAAGTTCTCCCTTGAATTCGTACCTGCTGGTTAGTTTCCGTTAATATAGTAATTTCCGCTGTTAGATATCAATGAGTTGCAATAAAACATTATGAATATGTAATAATATTCTTTTTTTACCTTTTTACCTAAAAATGTAGTTCAGGGCCGTATTATGGTTAAATAAATATGCAATATTCTGGTGATGGAATTGTCTGTACGAAACGTCGGCAAATATCAAAGTGGCGATATATAGTGTTTTAAGAGTGATGAAAGGATTTAATTAAATTGAAAAAATATCAGGTCCGTATTTAAAAAATTAAGTTGATGATGGTCGCCAGAAGCCGAAACGTCAGACTCAATATTTAATCACACTGAATTATAGAGCAGAAAAGTGGCCATGAAAACGTGTTTTTCATTTTGAGTTATCTTAACAAATATAGCCAGGAAACAATAGAAACCAAAATTGAAAATTCCGGTTTTTTTCGAATATCTTCGGAAGTACTGGAATTTTTTAAAACGCAAAACGGCATTTTATTGAGCATCAAATTGCGCAACTTTGCCTCCATTTAACCGATCCTGTATCTCTTACGGTTTCCGAAATCCCAATGATGAGCGTCGAATTCGAGCCACCCTGTACACGGAGTGCCGCTGCTGTATACTTTAACATATTACAGTTTTAGAAAAATCCGCCAGGGTCACCTGAGTACCTTTCCAGTGACAAAAATGTGTGTGCGTCACGCTCTAGGGCTTGAAGCTCTTGATCTGCTAAAAAAAGATAGTAACTGGAACGCATCCTTAGACAAGGAACGAGAGATAACTAAGAAATTTGAAAATTTCGGTTTTTTAAACCTTTCTTGGCTTTATAATAATAATCCCTTTTTAATTTCTAATTCCATTTTAAACAAATAATTTTTAAAAATTCATCTTTAACTATAAAAAAACACGTTTGAAGCACAAAAACCAAAAGTGGGGCTGGTGCATGAGGGGCAAGGGGAAAGAAAAACGGAGTAGTTTAGGTGCATAATACTTTCCGTCACTGGAACGCCATAAAGTAGAACGAAATGCTCCTGAGCTACTCGGGAGCGCTTTATATGCGTCACTGAAAAGCCACTTTGGAATTGATTCCTTGTAAGTGTAGAAATGTAAAAATATTTAAAATACAACCTATGTTTATTTAAGCTTTTTATATATTTTTTTTGTTTGTTATAATGCATAGTCTAAAATTATGTGCATTTTATTATGAGCTTAGATTTCTTATACTGCTAATTACCCAGGATTGGTAACTTTCGTAACAAATTAATTAATATGTATGTAGTTTTTATTTTACTACAGAGTATTTTTTCAGAAACTATTATTACTTAATAGTAAAAACGCCCATTCTTGTTATGTTTTTATTTTTATTTCTACAAGCATAAATGCATAGAAAATATCTGCGTAGCAGTATTCTTATGTCGGTAATGCAAGTAACTCTAATAATTTATCTGTATTTATCTGATATTCAAACAAGGATATCAATATTATTGAACTAATCCAAGTGATTGTTTCCATTTACTCACTAAATATTAAAAGTTATACCATAATACTTCATCTAAGAGGTTTTGAACATTTATTATTGGTCTAGACATTTTAATTGCCTATATAAGTTTGTATATTTTATTCAATACAATCATTAATTCGTTTATTTTTTTTTCTTTCGATTGGCTAGCTTTTTAATTTAAT
>JACEGR010003308.1:0-107670 GCA_014170235.1 Listronotus bonariensis
GTAATGAAGAATGCCAAGGGTTTTGGATAACGCCATTCTCCAAATATGGAACAACATTCCAAAAGGGGTCGGATTTGGGATACAGACAAAGTGTATAAATTGGAAAAAATATACTTTTTCGCTCGATAGAAAAATCCAAGCATTTTTGAAGCTGCCGTGGCTATAGATATTAAACTGGGCCAAAAAAATTAACAATACCTTAAAAATATTATTCATGATAATAAAAAAAATATTGTTAAAGTTAGACTTAATATTAATAGTAAAAAGTCTACCAGCGCGACTAACAGTGTTTTGACTACAATTTTTTTTGCAAAGCTCGCAAATAGTTTATCTGAAAAATTTTTACCTATATACATCCCTAAAAAAATGAAATTTCTTATAAAAAGCACTCCTTAAAAATTGTCGCCAAATAGGCCTTTTCCATCCAAATTACTTTTGGTTTCAACTTTAACGTCGAAAAACTTTGGTAGTAAAATTTATTTAAAAACGTTAAGAGACCTTTTTGTAACGATTCAAATTTTCTTTAAAAATATGCAATACATTTATTTAAATATTGATATTTCTAGTAAGCAACAAAAATCCAAACTAAAAAACAAAAATTGAAAAAATTAGTTTCATTACAGGAAAACGGCTTATTTGATGACAATTTACGAAGAAAGCCTTTTTGTACGGAATTTAATTTTCTTTAAGACTGTGTGTTGGTGAAATGTTTTAGATTAACAATTTGCGACTTTCGCAAAAAAAAAACACTGTTTTTAAAAAACTGTTATCACAATATTTTTTTAACGTCCAAAATGATATTTTCACAGTACCGTTTAGAAAAATCATTCGTTTTTTTTATCCAGTTTTATAGGTATGTATAATGTGTTCATTCCAGTAAATATTATCTATACTAATATATAAAGAGGTAAAGTTTGTAACTGTGTTTTGTGAGTTTGTGGGTTTGTTTGTTTGTCTTATTCTCTCTTCGGAAGTACTGAACCTTTCATAAAAATCTTTTACAATCACAAAGGTACACTAGTGTGTTATGGGCTATAGTTTACTATGATTGAACAAAAGTTCAGATACTACGCCCAACGAAGTGGGCACAAGTCGGCTATCTTGGATAAACTATAACTAAAATTCGATATTGACGTTACTATTCTCAACGGATTTTATTGCGTTTTTTTAAATAGATAAAGTGATTTAAAAGAAAGGTATATATGTATATTTATATTAAAAAATATATATATATTTTACAGTGTGTTAAAAAAATGGTTTACATTTAAAATTCGATATTAACGTTAATATTCTAAACTGATTTTAATGCGGTTTTTTTTAAATGAATATAGTGATTCCTTTCTCTTAAAGGTTTATATGTATAATCATTTCCAAAAAACATATATAGACTATAGAGTGTTTAAAAAATAGTTTACATTTAAAATTTGATATTATTCAACGGATTTTAATGTGTTTTTTTATAAATAGACAGGTTCAATACAAAAATTTATATTATAATAATATAAAAAAACATATAAAGAGTGTTTAAAAAATAGTTTACATTTAAAATTCTATATTACTAAACGAATTGTGATGCGATTTTTTAAAAAGATGGAGTGATTCAAGAGGAAGGTTTATATGTATAATATTATCTAAAAAAATACATCAACGGATTTTAATGCGTTTTTTTATAAATAGACTGATTCATTAGAAAAATTTATATTATAATAATTAAAAAATAAAACATATACAGAGTGTTTAAAAAATAGTTTACATTATAATTATATATTACTCAACGAATTGTGATGCGATTTTTTAAAAAGATGGAGTGATTCAAGAGGAAGGTTTATATGTATAATATTATCTAAAAAAACATACAAAGATAAAGTGATTTAATAGGAGGGTTTATAATTATATAAAAAAAAACATATACAAAGTGTTTAAAAACATGGTTTACATTTTAAATTCGATATTGACGTTACTATTCTCAACGGATTTTGATGCGTTTTTTTAGTAGATAGAGTATAATAATATTTAAAAAAATGTATACAGAGTGTTTAAAAAATAGTTTACTCTTAAAATTCGATATTACTTAACGGATTTTGATGCGGTTTTTTTAATAGATAGACTGATTCAAGAAAAAGGTTTATATGTATAATACTATCAAAAACACTATATACAGTGTGTTTAAAAACATAGTTTACATTTTAAATTCGATATTGACGTTACTTTTCTCACCTGATTTGGATGCCGTTTTTTTATTAGATAGAGTGATTTAAGAAAAAGTTTTATTTGTATAATAATATTTAAAAAAGAACATATACAGAGTGTTTAAAAAGAGTTTACTTTTGAAATTCGATATTACTTAACGAATTTTGATTCGTTTTTTTTTAAATAGATAAAGTAATTTAAAAATAGATTTTATATATATATATATAAATAAAAAAAAAGCATATTACATTCATACATAATACAGAGTGTTTAAAAAAATAGTTTGTATTTAAAATTATTGACGTTACTATTACCCTTGAAAAACGTTTTTATAGGCATTGTGTACAGGTATCTATGGTTTATAAAAACAACTTAGAAATGCCACATAGGGTGGGTCAGAAAGATGCATATTAAAAAACCTTTAAAACTAAAATACTATGTTATTTTACCATCCAAAGGTTTACAAAACTGTTTAAATATAACCATTTGCAAAATAAATATAAGCATTTAAAAATTAAGTTTTTTATCACTGTTCAACCAATTTTGATGCGTTTTTTAGTAGGTATAGTGATTTAAAAAAAAGTTTATATGTATATAATAATATTAAAAAAATTTTCACGCTATAGGGAAGTGGAATTGTTTTACTCCGAATTTAACGTGTGCAAAGACGCGGGCAAAAGCTAGTTTTTAAATATGTGAAGGAAGAAAGAAAGATTGTGTTTTGGATGAATTAAATTGGACAAAATTTTTGGCGTTCAAATTCAATATTAAATTAAGGTCTTATGAAAGAGAAATCTGCATCGCCATGCGATTGCTTTCCAAGTCAGGCTTAAAGATTGGTTTAAAAACCTTAAAACTTAAGTAAATTGTACTATCGTCATCAGAACTATGAATGGAATTGGTTGTAGAAAAGAGAAGGTTGATGTGAAGAAGAAACAAAGTTTGTGTCAGAACTGAGCCCTGAGGTACTCCAGCATTAACTTGATGAAAGCTTGAAGAGCAGCCATCCACAATAACTGTTGTGAACTGACTGTAGAAGGGAAGCTTATTGAGGAGTGCGTTATGCTAGACCTGGTCAAAAATTTAAGATATATCAAGAACAACGATTTATGATTCACCTTGAAACTCAAGAGACTTGTTCTGGTTAGTGTTTTAGTTAGGTTGTTCTGTTTTGTCTTACGAAAAAGATTACTTGTGACGAAATAAATATAAGACATTTTGTATTTTTCTAAATTTATAATATAAAAATTAAGTATTTCCTAATAAATATTTTTTTATTACTTTACAAAGAATGAAGAGAAGTTAAATGAGTCAATAGTTACATGAAGATTGGATCCTTTCTTAGGGATAAGCTGAACATCGGCAGCTTTCCAACTTTTCGGAAAAATACATGTGTCATAAGAAATTTGATACAAATGAATTAAAATGGAAGCAAATTTAGGAGTACATATTTTAAAGCAGACCGCTTGTATGCCATCCAGCCCACACGATTTCTTGGTGTTGGGAAAAAAAAGATACCCTTAATGCGTTTCACCTTAAAAATAACATCGGGCATTTTATGAGGAAGGAACTGAAATAAGATGATTTACGGAAGTGTCGAAAGTTGAATAGTAGCAAATTGTTTAAAAACTAGTTTGACCTTTTCTTTAGAAGTTAAAATGATTGTAAAATAATGAGTGATAAAAAAATATAAGAAAGTCAATAAATTCGACATAGGCATTGTTTGATGATGACCGGTAAAAACAGATTTAGTAGAAGACCTACGGGAAAGATTAAGCCAAAAATATCGGTCCACTCTGTTCTAGGTTGGAAACTCGAGCACAAGCCAGATTTGTTGCGAACGTATGTACATACGCAGCTATAGAATGCAAGGGCGATAGGTTCATAGCCTGGAAAAAGGAGGTGGCTGGTTGAAGTTTTTGAACTTATTTCAGACTCCGTTAGAAAAAGTAAGTATATGGGACTTAAATATCCGAAGGTAATGGTAAATGAAATTTAGATTGGCGTTAAGCTCACATACCTATATTACCAAAAGTAATTGGAAACTTTTGGATGGTGGCCCCGGTTACACCTCTCGCCCGGATATCCAAATGGTATTTTACCTCCGGAACATCTTTTTGTACGGTATGTTTATTTTGGGGTATAAGGAAAGGAAAAAATACCATAAAAACTTACTCACCCCCACCCCAATGTTCATCCACCCCCTCCCCCAAATGTCCATTAAGATTTTCCGGGTCCTTTTAAGGGTGAGTGGTACCCCCTTGGGCGTAAGAAAAGCTTCTTTGCCTCCTACTGGTTACCTGGTATTAAAAAAAAACTAAATAATAAAATACAAGAACGCATGATAAGTTGTAGAGCACATTAAACTAACCTTAGCTAACCAGAACTAACTAAACCTTGCCTCCTTAAGAAATACTTTTTGGACATGTGCATGGATTCCATATCTATTACTTAGTTATGATACACCTCCCTATACAGGATGTCCTAACTCTGTTTATAATTGAATTATCTTTTTCCTGTACAAGAGACAAAAAAAACTTTAAATGTTTGTTAGGGTATCATATATCAATGGGGGTCACCTAGAGCACATATCAGGCAGAATGCAGAACGCCGTAGACATCGTTGACAAATGGTGCAAACAGGAGGGACTCTCAGTCAACCCTCATAAAACAATAACAGTCCCTTTCACAAAAAGAAGAGCGCTTGAAGGACTAAGACCTTCCAGGCTCAACGGAGTGGAAATCCCCTTTTCAAAAGAGGTTAAATATCTAGGAGTCATCTTTGACCAAAAACTAACCTGGGGACCACACTTAAGCAAAGTCACTCAGAAGGCAAGAACTACCCTGGGTAGATGCCGAAGACTTTGCGGAAAGAATTGGGGACTCAGTCCGAAGATGAACCTATGGTTATACAAAATGGTCGTCAGACCAATGATAACCTACGGGTCAATTACCTAGGGTGCAAAGACGCTACAAAAGACGGCAATAAGGCAATTACAAAGTATACAGAGACTCGCTTGTCTATGTATTACGGGGGCCATGAAATCAACCCCTACTGCAGCAATGGAAGTGCTGCTCAATCTAGCGCCACTTCACATCTACATACAGGGTGAAGTGCAAGCGGTACAATACCGTCTCAAACAAGGCCAGAGTCCTATCATAAGACAGGAAAGGGCCATACAATGAAGATTCAAGGAGGACCAAGAAGTCAACTCAGTGTGTGAGATGCCTTCAGACAAAATGGTACCAAGCTACTGGCTAAACAAAGGTTTTCAAACTTTAATACCAGACAGAAAGGACTGGGTGGCAGGGCCTCCCATTAAAGCCGACCTAATCTGGTATACAGACGGCTACAAAACAGACCAAGGAGTTGGAGCAGGTATATATGGGGACAAACCAAGGACGAAAATAAACTTGGGTCTCTGACAACACCCTACTGTGTTCCAGGCCGAAATTGTAGCCATAGAACAATGTGCTAGGGAAATCATCAGAAGGAGCTATGAGGATAAAACCATAGTAATCTATTCGGACAGCCAGGCAGCCATCAGGGCACTCAGTTCATGCAAAATCAGCTCCAAGCTGGTGCGGGACTGCGTAATTGCCCTGGAAGAGGTGGGTGCGTCCAACAAGCTAACCATTGCCTGGGTACCAGGACACGAAGGCCACGAAGGCCACGAAGGCAATGAAGAAGCTGATAAATTGGCAAAGGAGGGGGCTGGCAGGACAATGGTAGGTCCCGAGCCCTACTGTGGTATTCCATCATGCCAGGTAAGGTCATCCATTAGATCATGGATTATGAGGGAATCACAGGACTGGTGGATGAGAACACCAGGACAGCGTCAGGCGAAAGTGTTCATCAAGGCTCACTCGCCAGAATTTACAAAAGACCTTCTGAATTATAACCGGAAGGCAGTAAGAATAATAGTGGGTCAACTGACAGGTCATTGCAGACTGAATAAACACCTGGAAACTATGGGCCTGGCAGAAGAAAACCTATGTAGGTTCTGCCAGGAGGAGGAAGAAACCGCAGAACACGTATGGTGCTACTGCGAAGCCCTTTGTCGTCTGCGGTTTGCAAGGCTGGGTGAAGAAAAACCTAAAGCGGCAAAATATACCAAGGGGCCAGTTTCAAGCTTGTGGAGTCTGATTAAACAGACCGGCTTGGATAGCGTGCTCTAACCTATGGACGGAGAACACACAATAAACCTGAGCAGGTTGCAGTGCTAGAGGATATGCAATCCACCTCCTAATCTAATCTAATCTAATCTAATCTAGGGTATGCTTATTTTAATGGAAGTAGTGATAAATATACAAAGTGTCTAAAAATAAAATTTTTACTGTCAAGTTTTTTTAACTGAAACAACTTGTTAAGTATATGGGTGAAGTTAGTTTGTATATAAATGAAGTATGCATTTCGGACAATAAATTTGAAAAAAAACAAACATTTTTTTAATAAATTTTTCTAAATTAGGGCCAAGATGATCCATTTGTTTTTTTCCTGTGTGCACTAATAAAATAAATAAAAGTGATTAGGGACGAAGCAAAAAATTTTCGTGTCCTCTCTATACCATACCATAAGAGATATTAAAAATCCGATTACCGATTTGAAACTACAGAATTAACCAAATAAACTGATGATGTTTGTTTATTTTGTACGACAGAAAATAAAAAAGTTAACTTGACACCCATACCTACTGCCTCTATGGAAACATTTATTTATTATGAAACTGCGGCCTCTAGTTAATTTTGCTTTTTATGGTCACAATCAAATTTTACTTTTTTCACCAATAAATTATTTTTTATGTGTCCTATGTTAAAGGGAGAAAGCATACAACTTTGTTGGCCTTTGTGTCATTAATATTGCAGGCGACCAAAGCTCAACAATCAACGTTAGTTGACAGCAAATACTTAGCCTTTTACTGACACGTGCCCTTACGTTATTTATTTTGCAGAGCTTTTTAAACAGCTATAAAAATACCTGCCAATAACACAAACAGAAAAACTTTTAGTTTGGTATATGTTGATTTTGGTTTAAATAAGTTGTTCCCCATTTCATTTATTTAACAATGTAAAATGTATATATTTTTTTTGCGTCACACCTAGATTTTCAAGAATAACAATTACTACCTTTGCGATACCATTTAGTTTTTTTTTAATATTTTTATTAAATATAACCACTTTTTGTGTGTAAAACGAAATTTTGATTTTGTGCCAGGATGGTTGTCACAAATTGATCAAAAATTGAAAATTTTAGAAAGTCATTTTAGGGAAACTTGTCGCATGGTCTAAGACTAATAGTTTTCTGAATTGGAGGCAAACATTACCTAGCTATTTACCGGTTAAAAACTGTTTTATATCAAATATAGTAATTAAACTAAGCTATCGCAACCGGGTTGCTAAAAATTTATGGTCAAGGATACGATTATTAAAAAAATATAAAATAAAAAATCTTTGAGGCAGTATTTGAGTATTAATATATTATTATTAATATAAGGTCTAATTTTAAAAATAAATTAGTAGGTTTTTTTTTAATTTTAAACGTTAAAAAAATACTTTAATTTTTTGGTACCTTCTGTACCTATTAATTAAAAATGATATTTTTATAACATTTCTACACATACAGAACCGTATTAGTATTGAACCCTAAGGTGTGATACCTCCTTAAATTTGAAAATAAAATTAACTTTAAAGTTTTAATATTATAATATTGGGGACAATATTAGAATATTAGGACCGTAATTTAAAAAAGTTGATGATGGTTCCTAATGAACGAAACGTTGCATTTCAGAGAGAATACCATCATTGGATAGAGTTGAAAAAGTGGGAATGCAAAAGTACAATTTACTTTTAAATTCCAGTAAGAATTAGGAAAAAACTCCAGAGTTTCGATTTTTTCCGGATATCTCCGGAAAGACTCAGTTTTTTTTTTAACTTTCTAAACAGCATATTAGTAACTCAATTTTGTTCTCATTTACCTGACTTCTTATCTCTTAGGCCGGCTGCACACGTTGGCCCCAACGCCATTCGTCGAACGTGTGTATCTAGAAAATCGCATTGGCCCCAACGCGTGTCGGTTTTATCAAAGGAATCCGTGCCAACATTCGCTACTCATCAACATATTGACGATATGCTTAGTCCTTTTGCAATACGCTTCGAGTGCGTCCGTTGACATGTTGTCAGCAACAAATTATTTGACGTGACTTTTTCTTTTTTTTTTAATAAATATAAATTATACGCACTACAAAAGCGCCTATTAGAACCAATTCGATTTCAGTATCGGACATCTTGACATTGGCTCTGGCGGACAGAAACTAGTATAATGGCCAACGTGTAAACGCTTCACCAAATTAACCGACCAACGTTTGCACCAACGTTGTGGTGAACGTGTGGAGCCGGTCTTACCATTTCCAAGATGCCCAATGTAATAATTGCGGCGCAGCGGCCCACCATGACGATTTTCGCACTCTTTTTGGTTTCTCATGGTTCCTTTGGCACGCTTTTAACTTGGTTGTTTGGACTACCTCCTACCTGTTAATGCTTCTGGAACCAAGTTTAGAGGGCCCTGACTTAATTTGCTGAAGTTTGCGGCCTGGTCATTTGGTGGGCTTCGGTTAAGGAGCTGGGGCTCTCGCACCTGAAACCCAAACATGACCCCGCAACTTTTAACACATCGACCTATGCCGCTTCAAAGTTGATCTTTGAGGCCGTCTGGCCGTAGGTCTACCCCCTTCAACCCGGGATCTAGATAACAACCAGCAAACTTTAACATCGTACGCAGTGCCGATGCCGTGAGAAAGTTCGCCCAAAATCGTCAGATTTAATTTTTTAGACTTTATCTGTTGTTTATTACTTACCTTGTGTTTTAATTCTTAAAAACGCGTTTGCGCCTTTTAACCTAAAATAAATTTGACTTCCAAAAGCACCCCTGGTGGGTAATACGTTAGTAAAAAGCGCCGTCGTTGCAGTGCCCACCATGCCCTTTTACTTTATTTATTTTTGTATTTATTATTATTTATAAATAAAAGCTTTTTATTTTAAATTATTTAACTGGTTTAGTGTCAATAGTTCAATTTAACAAATAACAACCAGTGATATTAAATCTGACGAAATTTCCAAAAATGTTTATTTAAATGACTTTGTTTGTTATTAAAAAAATACTCTTACAAATAAACAGTCCAGTGTTTTTATACCTAAACCCTGTGCACAACTTTTAGAACTAAATTTTCTACAAACACCAGAAATAATTGAAATACTTGATGCTTGAAAATTACGTCAAGCAGGCGGCGACTAAACGTCACCTCGGTTTAATTCAGTAAGTAATTTTCATTAGTCCAAAAACAAAAATTAATTTACGATTTATTATTACTTTAAAATTTAACCAAAAAAACTTATTAACAAAAACTAATAAATCTAAGCATTTTAAAACAAACAAAACAAGTTAATAATAAAATCAGGAAATAATTATTTTTCAAATTTGTTCTTTGTAAAAGTTTAAAAATCCAGGACCGTGGTGGTCAACCGAAATCGGCAAAAGATGTTTTATCGATGCCAATCGAGCTGAAACTAAGAATTTCGTGACCCCATACTTTTTTAAATCTTTTGACATCCCACGAAAGCCTATGCCTTAATAGCAGAGTACCGTGGGAGTGGGGTTATTAGATGTTTAACCCATCGTTTTCCCTGTTTCGTCAACGTTGTCCAAGCACTGAAACATGCAGTTATGCATTTCACAGCACCTTTTTTCGACAACGCGGTAGTGCCACCACGGACGTTATTTTTAAATAACTACTACCTAAAACTTGCACTTGCCTTTTTTGATCCTGAAAACGCAGTATTGGCAGTTTTCGAAAAAGACGGAAATCGGCCCAGGCTTAAGAATGCTTAAAAAATATAACTAAGTTACGAAGCAAAAGTAGGACCACAGTATTTAATAAATATTGGTGGGTTTTCATCGGGACCAGCACACAGAACAGAGTGCGTACATTTTTTTGGGCGACTTTAAAATTCAATAATCGCTTTTCCTTTCTTTCTCTAACATTTGTTGTCTCTAATTCTTAATAAGCAATAATGGTATATTATGGGACAAGCACGAAATGAAACTTATGTCCCACTAAGGTACCTGCGGCATATAAGGTCCACCTAACTTTAAATGTAAAAAAAACAACGCAGGATTTAAAAAAGTAAAGCAAAATTTTGTTTAGAATAAAGATTGCTTACTTATTTGTAATAATAAAATTACAATAATAAATATGAAATCAACTATAAAAATAATTAAAAACTTTTTTTTATGAGCATTATGAAACTACCATAGTAACATAAGGCCCAAAAATTTTTTTTGGTTTTAAAGAAAATCATTAAAGAAACTTTTAATATTTCTTATCCTAATAAGTCCTTGGTTTATTAGTAATACTTAGTTGTTTGTTGGGTTTCTCCTGGGCTCATTTTTTATTAAGTCGGAAATACATAGCTCTTAAACGTGAGACTTTATTCCTTTGCACTTCACTTTTTTGAGCCACTGGTCTTAGTGTATTCTGTAGCTACCCAAAAAGCACACAAGTTTTCTTTTATTGACTTTTATAAAGTATGACTTACTTCAGTGGGCCCAATTAGCTGTTGGACCACAAAAAAATAAGTGGTGTGTGCTGGGTGTCGTACCTACTTAGTCGGGCGTATTTTTTCCCGCCAAACACGAATCTGAAGTCAACACTTGAGGTCAAACTGCAAAAACCGAATTGCGGGGGCCAAAGAGGCACTAGCAATTTTTTTTTAAAGGTTTTATGTTGCACTTATCTTAAAAGCCTTTTAATACGCTATTTAACGCCACTTTGTTTTTAAAAATCGGCCCAGCCGTTCCAGACTTACAAGCCAATACAATTAAAATTGCACTGTATAGTATTTAAGTCAAATTTCAAATGGTTGTAAGTGTGGAACGGCTGAGCTGATTTTCAAAAACAAAGTGACGTTAAATAAAGGATTCAAGGGCCTTTAAAATGAGGTGCTACATAACCCTTCTTTCAATAAAAAAAAAAAAAAAAATCTTGTGCCCCTTTGGCCTCCGCAATTCGCTTTTTGCAGTTTGACTTCCAGTTTTGACTTCATATTCGTGTTCAGCGAAAAAATACGCCCGACCAGGTGGGTCCGACACCCAGCACACCACTTTTTTTGTGGGCCTGTGTTATAAATCCTTATGATGATCCCTCACCCTGTCACAAGTTCTTCGCTACTAAAAAATGCTGCGCGTAGTAGCCTTGGGTTACTCCCCGTGATATTTATTGGTCTTACGCATGTATGGGTAACGTTTAAACCTAAACCTAAATATTTTGTCGCGAGTTTTTAAATGTGGGCCTTGATACAACCCCGGGCCTTAGATGCCGCAGGTACCTTAGTATGACTTTTGCAGCACGAGCCGTACGCGAGTGTTGTGAGTCAAACGAGAGGAAAATGAGTATTCCATTCGGGTTGTATACTATACTTTTTCTACAACATAAATTTAATGGTTTTTATTTGTGGCAGATTAGTATTCTTCAGCCATGTCATGCGCGATACTAATAACTACTGCATTTTTTTATCGATTGTAACTGATTATATTAAAATTTAATTTTACGTACCTTTTCAATATTTTTATACTCATATGTAACAAACAAATAACTATCTTGGCTAAAGAGTCATATTTAGAAAAGGGGGTTGTCGAAAACATATGCAAGTTATCGTCTTAAGGCACATTTAGAGCACCTTATAACAACCGTGGGTAATTAATATGAGTAATGGCCGAGGGTTATGAGCCATATTACATGTTTTAAATCACAATAATAATATATAAGTTTTTATTTCAGTCATAGAAAAATATGAAGTTTAAGGATATTTTAGCATTTTAAAGAAGGATAACAAAGGAAAAACTAAATTTTAGCAAAACATTTATTTTTACAATGGCATTTTATTATCTATTTTAGCAGTTTACATACAACCTAAATTTGTACATATTTACAAACGGATTACAAATGTATAACAATTAATACAGTACAGTAACTATATCAAGACTTGTATATGTACATTCGTGTATTTAAGATTAGAATGTAAAATAAGTTAAAGTTTATATTTATGATAAATTAGGATCTTGCACAATAATACTATTTTCTACATTCTATAATACGTTACTAACAATAAAGCATACAAATATAAATATGAGGAAAGAAAGGTTCAAAAGCAACTCTTATTTTTTTTTGATAAATATTTCAGTGTTCTTGACAAATCTTTATATTATTTTTATTAAACAGTGTTTTAGTAAACGCAAATTGTCCTATATCGTCAAAAATCATTAAGTACTTGTATTTTTTAAAATAGGTCAGAATTGTAAGTATAGAAAATTGTTTAAAAAAACACATTTTACCTCAAATTTTATTGTTTAAATCTTAAAGTAAAAAAATCAATATTTTACATTACGCATTAACACTTTTTCAAATTCTTAGCTTGCGGAAGCAAATTTTACAAAAAATCCCTAAAATTTTTAAACTTTTTTTTTTAGTTTTACTTCTTTATGTCCATTTCTTAAGTTTTAATGCGGTATTACACAAAAAGTAACAAAAACTTTTATTTTCTACTTGAAGCTTTAACTTTAAGTTTTGACATAAAATTCAATTTGCTTCAACATTTGCTTATACCATTTTGTTCTATTTAAAAAATAAAAGTACCTACTTTACCTTTTGACGTTTTTTTATACTTTAAGTTATAACTCGCCCTGTATACCACCAATTTAAGTAAAAATGTTTATTTCATAGTTTTGGACCATGCGACAAATTTTTCTCAAAAAGGTCATGTTAAAGTTCAAAACTTTTTGGTCCATTTGTCCTCTTGTAACACCTGACACACTGTACATGTTACAAGTGACATATTTGATTCCGTTATCACATTTTAATATGTAAAATGTTTAATGTGGGTGGTATAAATGGAAAAATGGAAATATTCTTAAATGAAATAATAACATAATTTTTAAAGAAATAATACTCATTTTATAACTAAAGGTACCTACCTATTAGTTATTTTGAACCATTTTTATGTTCCTCAATACCAATAATTTAAAATTATTATTTACATCAGAATTCGCATAATGTATGTTTTTAAGAAATATACAATTTACATATTAAAAAACATGTACAGGGTGTCCCATTTTAGTTGGTTAACTGATAATTTATTAAAATGGTAAAAACGGATTCTTATATACCTTTATATGAAGAAGGAAGTAGCGTAGTAAGATTTTTTACAAATATGATTGTTTTTGAAATATTGACCAATGTTGGGTTTTTTAAAATAGAACACCTTCTATATTTGTCAAAAAATAGTTTGTCTTTTTACAAGCTTCAAAAACACTATAGATTTATTTTTATAAACAACGACAAAACTCCCAACTTTCATATTTAATATCCAAAACTTTGCAGGCCATGTAAAACAAATCAGTTACAAGTTGTTTTTATTGACTTAATTACTCTAATCTTGCCTATGCACGACTTTAAAAATTGGATTTTGCTTTTAAACATATTAATGTTTTTCCTTTTGATATATAAATCTAGGTAGGTAGCACTATCTTCAGCAATTTTTTTTTAAATTAGAAAATGGTTTTTATTAAATATTCCTAATTTATTGTAAGCATATTCTATTTTCCTAATTTTTTATTTAAAACACCTTTTAATCTAATATATTTACTGACATTTTCAATCAATGCAACACATCTTTTGTTTTATGTTTTTTTCTAAATCAAGAAAAACTAAATATATTATTCTAACAATAATTTAAGAAAACCATTTAATAAATACTATTTACAGATTAATAATGTTGCTTGTGTAACTGCTACATACCTAGATTTTTGTAGCAAAAGAAAAGACATAATTAAATAAAATAACAAAATTTAAGTTTAAATACAAAAAGTAAGCACCACTACTATGATCAAGTCAATAAAAAAATGTAAACTGATTTGTTTGCATGGTCTACTGCAAGATTTTGGATGTGAATTATGAATATTGGAAATTTTGTCTTTTTTATAAAAATAAACCCACAGTAATACATATTTTTGTAAAGCTTTTAAAAAGGCAAATTTTATTTTAAAAAATCATTGGTCAATATTTTAAAAACAAGAAATCCGTTTTTACGTTTTTTTACGTTAGCCGACTGAGATACAAAGTGTACCTAAAAATGTAAAAATTTTAAAATTGTCCTGTAGCTCAGAAACTAAGATAAAAACCACAAAGTTCTATCTCTATTAATAACGGAGGTACAACCAAAATGGGACACCCTGTACACGAAAACAGAATGGTAAATAAGACCGTAACTTTAATATTTGTTTAAAATACTGGACGTAAGAAAAAAGTTCATATACTTGTAAGATAAAAATAACATGGCTTGAAATAGGCAATATAGAAAAATATATGCAAAAGAACTTTTATTAGTTACCATTCTATAAGCGAATATATAATAAAAACAATAAACTCAATATGAGCCAAAAATAGGTAAAGAGTAAAGGAACTAAGTTTTTACATAAATTAAAATAGCTTAAGCCTCTTAAATCTAAATTAGAGTCGTTTTAATGCAGTCTTTTTAACAATAAAAGATATATTACACTTTATTTATATACTTTTTTAAATTTAATATATATAATTAACAACACACAGGTTGAACATTAACTTTTAACAAAAAGTTCAAAAATCAATAATTGCGTTTTTGTAATGGTTTAAAGTACATTAAATTTAATATAATACTCTAATATAGCTATGTCACTTTAATAAATCATGTAAAAATTATAAAAGGTTTACAAAATGCGCTCAGTAAGAATATAAAATTTATATTAAAATAATAAGTAGGTAATAATAATAGATAACTTATTTAATATTGAGGGTTTTTTTAATGCACGTCATAAATATATTTATTTAAATTCATTAGATAATTGTAGTAAGAATCAATAAATAATTTTTCGTTTTTCTAAAAAATCAATATATTTAAATTTTATCCTATTAGTTTTAATTTATACATTATTTTAAATGTTCTCGCATTTATAGTCAGTATTATTTTAGGCTAAAAATATTTAAATCCTAAATATTTCTCATGTTAAACATATTTTTTTTTATTTGTGGTATATTATTAAACATTTTATTCTTGTCCCTTGGGCTTTTGCTTGAATTTTTTAATGGTTTCTGTTTTACTAACCCGAAAATCGTGGTCTTATAATGGTTCAATACATAGTAAACGAAATGCTACTAGAATATATGATTTAAGGACACTTTTAATTGTTTTATTACATAAATATTAAATACATAAAGTTAATAAAATAACCCTGTATTTTTATTTACATTATGTGGTGTTACTTATAAAAATACCACAAATTGTTAGCGATTTAATAATACATATTTAAATTAAAATGTAAACAAGATGCCTTGTCGGGCGTATGAATTTTCTACCATTTTTAGAGCAGGTACTTAAAAACACATGTAATTTCATCCAGAGGTAAAAGGATTCAAGTTATTTTACATGTATTTTCGACCAAAAGAATACAGGCGATATTATTTATATGAAAGACAATTCTTATTAACTTCATGGTTACCATATTTTTTTTTAATTAATCAATTATAAAAATGGAAGTAACACCTGCACAGTCTGATTCTATTAATAAGTGAACGAAAGAAAGAATTTACACAATTCCTAAGTGGATTTATAAAGTGTGTATTAGTCTCAGGTTTAATTAGGAAATTAAAAAAAAAAAATTAACTAACCAGAATTAACCATGACCCTCCTCAACTATACGCTCACTTTGGTAGAAAATATTCGAGTTATATGAAGTAACAGAACACCAAAAAAGAAAATGGACGCAATATTACACAGAAAAGCTATGATGAAATAAAAATTAAAAAACCAACCAGAACTATTTTATGCGTTAGTTGCACAAGAAATAATGTGAAGATAAGGTAGATTTGATGTTTTATATTAGTTTTTAAGGCGTATTTTAGTCGGAGCCTTTTATTCATCATTAGGGTATTAGATATTTAATTTAATAATAGTTAAGTTATTCTGATCGTCTGTAGCGCCGACATCCTTGGTCGAAAATGTAGTTATCCTTATCTGATCCTTTGTTTTGGGCAGGTAGACGAGGTTATTCTGATCTAAAATATACCTACCCGCCGACCTTGTACATGTACAAATATTTTACATATTAAAAAGTATTTTTAACATGTTTTTAAGTTAATCAAAGTTTAAAAACGTTTTAATTGTATTGCCAAAATCTCAACAATAAAGAAAAAATATAAACATTTTCAATTTTACGATCTTACCTTTTACAATCATTTTATTTGTTGCGCTACATCTTTAACGTTATTAAAGCTTTTATAAGTTTTACACAAGTTTTAATTTTACGCAAAAATAAAACAATACGAACAATGGTAGACGTTGCGTATATTAGGTACTTATTATTATTCCTAATAAAAATACAGCTAAGGCTATTATCAAGTTTAATATAATTGTTAAGAGGATTCCCAAATATCATTCGACAATATAGTATCAATTTTCTTTGAATACCTATCTTGCCTAATTTTGAATCTCTTTTCAGTAATAACAATACTTTTTAGTTTTTTAAAATGTCAGGTAAAGCTATGAAGATGCCATCAGCTTAGCAGCTGCGGTGACATGATGTTGATGATGATATGCCATTTCACTATTTCCACTGGTGGGACTTGGAAAGCCAAAGAGTTGCTGATAGGGGTAGGATGGCTGATTTTGAAGACAACTGGAAAAAGAAAGTGTGGTCACTAACAATATCGATCTGTTGAGACCTATAAAAATATGAATATTGAGCTAATGAATATAAAATAAAACTAAGTTATCTTTAAATATAACTATACTTTGTTCACTATAAATTTAAAAAAAACCTGAAGAAAAAATTTATTTCATAAGTTTAAAAAGTCAGTAACCCTAGTTACCCCAATAAAAAAATTATTTTATTGGTTTAAGACTACAGTAACCGAAGTTACTTACTGGGTATTCATTATCAATTTATAGTAGCCAGTATAGTAAAGTTATAAAGATTCGTAAGTCAAGGAATAAAAAAATACTCCTTAATAACAGATGGTATAGCTTGCTACCCCTATAACTCGAGGCTACTTCTTCTCTACAATAACAAATTATGTGCCTTACGATCTTACGGTCAATCACACTCATACTTAAGCCTTGTTTTCAGCTCTATGTCGTGTCCCCAGCGACAATGAGGGGGCCAATGAGAGCTAAGAATTTTTGACAGACTTCCCCCACTCTTCTGTCGCCAGCGACAGCCTTTTGAGTTGTATTTTTAAAAACGTGTCGCCAGCGATAATTATGGTGTTGCAGCGACACGGTTCTTGCCGCAGTGGCACGATCCTTGTCGCAGCGACCGAGCATAATTATGTTGTTCCCCTACAACGACACGGCAGAGGGGATTGTCGCTGGCGACACGACGTAGTTCTGAAAACGAGGCTTTAAGCCTTGTTTTCAGAACTATGTCTATGTCGTGTCGCCAGCGACAATGAGGAGACCAATAGGAGCTAAGAATTTTTTGACAGACTTCCCCCACTCTTTTGTCGCCAGCGACAGCCTTTCGAGTTGAATTTTTAAAAACGTGTCGCCACCGACAATTTTGGTGCTGCAGCGACACGGTTCTTGTCGCAGCGACACGATCCTTGTCGCAGTGACAGTTATGTTGTTCCCCTACAATGACACAGCGTGAGGGGTTTGTCGCTATCGACACGACGTAGTTCTGAAAACGAGGCTTAGAGTGACGAAATAAACCTATAAGTGCTCAAATTTAAAATATCCAAGCCAGCCTGATTTAAAAAGTAAAAGCAGAATAACACAAATGCAGGGTTTTTAAACGGTTCTTAGCAGG
This sequence comes from Listronotus bonariensis, assembly GCA_014170235.1. Lineage (NCBI taxonomy): Eukaryota > Metazoa > Arthropoda > Insecta > Coleoptera > Curculionidae > Listronotus > Listronotus bonariensis. Next base: position 18,082 of record JACEGR010003308.1, read on the forward strand.
TTACTTTTAAATATCCTTCTTCAAGTTTTTCATGCTTATTTAAATAAAATTGTTTTTGATTTTTATTTTTATTAGGAAAATACGAAACGCATTATACACATTGTACATGAGAACACAAAACCATTAAGTTAAATGTACCATTTTATTTAAAAAGCAATATTTTATGCATAGCTTTTTAAAAATTAAAGACAATTTTATGTTTGAATTTAAAGTTAAAGCAAATTCATTTTTTAAATTACCTATTACAAATTAAATAATGGACAAGAGAGCAAAATTTTAAAGAAAATTTATGTATTTTGAATATAGGTATATATTTTTTCAAACTCGCTGCTTTAAGCCAAGTATTTTAAAACCTGTTTATGTATAATGGAAAATATTGACAAAATTTATTTTTTTTACTTTAATTCCTTAACTTTAAATTTTGACATAAAATTTAATTCTCTACAACATTTCCTTAAACAATTTTGTCCTATTTTTAAAAATAAAGGTACTTTACTTTTGGTCTTTTCTCATATTTTTAGTTATAACGCGCCCTGTATATTACCAACCGGACTAAAATTTTGTATTTATTAGTTTTGGACCATGCAACCAGTTTTCCCAAAAAGACGTTTAAAAATGTCAAAATTTTTGGTCTATTTTTCCTCTTGTAATACCTATCCTGGTATACCTACACTGTATATGATACTAATGTATAAAATAACCTATAGATATATATCAAGAATCAACAGATGTTTTGGAATAGCCTAAGTAAGATAGAGAATAAATTAAAATCATAGGAGATACTCGAAATCTCAAGTTAGCAAATATCCAACTTTTAAGCTCTATAACTCTTAAACAAGAGGCAATCGAATATTGTGCCTATTAGAACATGTAATCAAAAAGTCAAGATCTACAGCATATCAATTAAAAAAAAATAATTGATAGCCACTTTCCATAAGGGTTGAGCGGGGTACTTTTTCCATTTTCAGTAACAATAAATTATTTTTTACGTGACGGGAAAAAAATTAACATTGTATCTCTGTTAACAGGTACTGAAATGTGACTTTTCATAAAATTACTTTTTTCCGGTAAAAAAGTTAGTACTTTTATCCCAAACATCAACACGTAAGTAAAGGTAAATATTTAATTTTACAATAATTTATTATACAGAACTTACATTTACCTAATATTGGTAGTCCAGTCAGATATTTTTTATCTCTAAGTATATTACTCCAATAAACTACTAAACGATCGCTTTTAGTCTCAATAAGTCAAATTACAAAATTACATTGACAGATACCAAATAATTTCCTTAAGGGTTTCCATAGTAATGCAATGTCTAATTGTGTTTCAAATATACCAGTCGACCAATTGGAAACTTCAAATTTTACGTGAATAATTTTATGACTTTAATATTATGTTTTTTAATAATAAGGAGTCGTTTTTTCCATTACAGAAAAAAATATTGTATACTATACACGGGAAAAAAAGAGATATTCGCTCTCGGTTTATGGTCTCTCGACGATTTTTTCTTTGTATGTATAAAACATAACTATTTGCCTATTTAGAAGTAACTAATAATTCTTACCTATAATCGTAGCCTGGTTCACTTTTTATTGCACTGGTACTGGTAGCTGGTATTAAAGACGTTTGTCCTAAATACGGTCTTTCTGATGGTGTATTAAATGGGGATTTTTCGGAATGACTACTTTGATTATTATTTTGTGATGCACATGAAGTTTGATTCTGATGTTGTTGCTGACTTGGTGAATGATGGACTAGATTTGATGATTTGGGTTCTGCAAATATAAGATTATATGTTTATTAATTCTTAACTACTACAGTTATATTATAGTAAGAACAGAACTTATACAGGGTGTTACCGAATTTTGTTAAGAAAATTTAATGGCAGATTTTATATTGAAAAAATAAAAAGAAAACTTAATATAAACATGATACAGGTTGTTAAATTTTTCTTTAAAAACTAAAACATTTTAAAAACACTTATTTTACTAAAAGATGTTAAACTGGATATAACTCTTATTTAAATAAGTATTTATTGTTGTTGTTACATAATTATTAATAAAAAATTATTAAACTTAATTAAAAAAATATATATTATTTTCTCCTAAACTAAACAAGTTAACACGTTGGCTGCCATGAGACACAAGGTTTGTGTCTCACCTAAATGTTAAGTCGGGGGCGGTAATAAGGGGGATGTGACCATGCCCCCTCCCTGCATGTCACATCCGTTGTAACCAATTAATATTTTTTTACCTAAATATGCCTAATTGCAAATATGGGCATTTAATAACGAGACAACCTTCCATTTTCCCCCATTCTCATGGTGGCAGTCAACGTGCTAAAAAAAAGATTAGAAAACAAAAAAGCTGTATTTTTATTTGCTTAATAAAGTACACAAATTTTACAAACATAAATTTACACAGTCAGTGGCGTACCGTTATTCCTTCAGTTGTCGCTGGAGACGCCACTGGACTTATTAATTGTAATTAAGTTACTAATAAATAACCCTCTTAATGCAATAATTTACATTGTCAAATTTAAACAAAATTGGGTAAAGAAAATTACAGTCTCGAAAAAACTTTAACACCCTGTATCTTGAGAAAAAGGAATTTGCAGACCCATGTTTAAATGAACTTTTTTTTATATATTTTTAAAAGTAGAATACCTTTAAATTATCATAACAACATTCTGTAACATCCTGTATAGGTTTTTGTGTTTAACATTATACTAGGGCTCTATTACCCACACTGTCATAAGCGCGTTTTTGTTTGCGTTTTCCTAATTTTTTCTTTATTAAAAAGGTCTTCACAGTCATCTTGACAATTTGGCGGACAACATCGTATTACATTATGACAGAGTTGTGATGAGTTTTCAAAATCACGCGTAATTTTTATTTTATGCAAACACATATTATTAACATTTTCTACCCAATGTTGATTTTAATATATTCCAAAGTCAAAACTCAATTAAATTGATTCGTTAATTAAGTGGCTGTAAACCTAACTTCTTCGGGGTGTAAACTAGGCTATACCGTTTGCAAAAATCAGTAGCTAACCCAATATATATTCATCGGCGTAACTACGAGGAGGCTTGGGGGAGCCGGGACCCCCAGGTGTCGCAAGGCCCCCTAGAAAAAATATACCTATATGCTATATGTGTACAAATGACGTTTTAGCGGCGTCCGGGCTCCTCCCAGGGTATTGCTAGGCCACCCTGGGCCCCCTCCAGGTTCAGTGACTAGTTACGCCTATGAATATATGCGATGTGGGTCCCTTGCCCACGGCCTCGCGGCATGAGTGGCCCCGCGCCATAGGTTTTGCATTAATAAAATTAAATAAAAATAAATTAGTAAAGGGCCTCACAGGAAAGGTGAAGACTGACGATACCATTTGTCGAGAAGGGACCTCGCGGATATGAGGGCTTCGCAAAAGGTACCTATCATGCCTAAATAAATTTTGAGCCGCCACTGAACTTACTTTCCAAGTTAAAAAATACCATTATTTTTTAATTTTAAAATAATAAATTGATGTTTTTACTGTAAATAACGTTTCAAAAAAGTTGTGGTTTATTACCTAGTAACTGTGTTCTTTATTTAAATATGAGTCACGGAGTAAGGTGTAGCAAAAAAAGGTAAGTTTGAAAAGAAAGTATTTTTTTATACTGTAATATAAAGGTGTATTTTTTGTTTTATTATAACATAAATCTTTAATGTCAATATTCATCCTAAGTCTGAGAAATTATTTAAGAGGATTTTAAAAAATAGTTTAAACTACACGTCGTGCTACCTCGATACTTTTAAATCAGTTGTAATGTGGTGGAAATTAGCAAGTGGAGATTAAAGAAAGAATGCCTGCATGTAAACATTTTATGATAGAATGACGTATCGATTTTGCTTTGTTGTTGCTTTAGACTGTCTCCCTTCCACACACTGGCCAAAATTGCCCATGAAAGTTTGAAAGAGCACGAAGTGTGTATCTTGTTAGACTTTCGCTTAACATACTAAATAAAATCATATAAGGTTCTTAAAAAAATATAGAGACCTCTATTATTGACATACAGCAGTGAACTACTATTAACGATCTATTTTTTAAATAAAATATATCATTGCTACTATTCTCTGTTTATCTTCTGCAAGATCGCTTGTCCTTGCAATCAATTAGGTATTGATTGTTGTGTTAGTTTTGAAAGTGTCCGATAGAGAATGCTCCATTAGTTGAAATAATGTGTGATATAAATTTTATTTCTTTTATTTTGTAATAAGTGAGCAGAGGAGTGATAACTGTAATTATTTTTTTGTTGGTTTAGAGTTAAAGGGTTCTATGTTACAATTTGCAGCTATATAATGTGTCCCCAAAGTTAAATAAAACATACTTGTACTTCCATCAGTCAACATGAGCTTTAACATCCTATTTTGTTTTGTTTTCAAAATATTAGGCATTATAACATACAAGTATGTAGAAAATGCACCTACTATAAGTTATAAAGTTCTATGTACCCCCATAGGTAGTTTATTTTGTAACATAGAACTCTATTTAACTCTAAGCCAGCGATTTGTATAATAAAGAGGTGATTCGGAATAATAGTTTAAAGTAGTATAGTGTGATGGGGACGGGCAATTAAAACCACTATTGTATTTATCCTAACGTTTCGTGGCTGGATTGCCACTTTATCAAGGGCCTATAAATTAAAAAGACACATTACAAAACTGTTTCGTTACATTGACTCAATAATTTAAAATACTAAAAAACACTTTTAAAAAATATTGTTAGGCAGGAAAGGCCAAGAAATAACCTATCAGGACGTCATCGTCAGTATTAAAGTCAGTAATTAGATATAACTTAAAAGTGGAAAATTATTTGTTTAAAAATTAAATTATTAGATAAAAATAGAAAAAATGTATAAAAAAATATCAAGAAAAACATTATTATTAAGCAATAAAACCAATAATTATTTTAATTTTAACTATATTATTTGGCAGTTTTTAATAGTTTTTATAAACAAAACCGACGAAAGGCGGTTTCTATTTATAAAATAAGTAAAAACCGCTGGTAATAAAAAAATAATTATAATTTTCGGGGGTTTTTATATACGTACATATAAAAAACCGCCGGACGGCGGTTTTCTTTTTAAAATTGAGCATAACTGCCGGAGGTCGTTTGGCCAGTGCCAATTTAAAAATACAGGTAATAGATATTCCGTATGCTAAGGAGGGGGGTCACATAACCATACGCATTAAAAACATAACGAAGTAAGGACGTTTCCATACAAATTTCCTTTATAACTCATGCTAGGGGATTTTTCCCCTTAACCCCCCCACCTTACGTACGCCCCCACCCTATGTACGTCCCCAATAGGTGGATTTACCACAGGCTGAGTAGGCTGGAGTCTAAGGAGGTTAATTTTTAGGGACGGCAAAATTATTTAGATTTTCAAAATAAAATATGAAATGTTTTGTTACTACTTAATAAGGAACTTTGTAAGTATGTTGGTGAAGATTTTTTTGCTCCTCAAGATTGTTCTACGTTGATATGATGTGTTCTAAAATTTAACGGCAGTAGACAGTCTACGGACGGCAAATGTGTGAATCCGTCACTGGTTATACTTAAGACTCAATCGCAACGTCAAATTCTTTTGTACCCTCAAATTTTCTTTACCTAAATAATATTATTAAAAAGGCAGTTTAAATTTATTCAAATATTTGCTGCCTGACCAATGCTATGCCAAATAAAATATTCCACTTTTGTCAATAATATCTACAATAAAAATATTTTTTTCAATTCAACATTTGTCAGCGCACAAACTTTGTAAGGTAACATCAATCTTTTTGGCACAAGTAAGTTTAATCTCCACCCATGGGTGTGACCTACCTTCGACAGGGGCGGGGTTACTGTCTTCTCTCTCCGATCCATTAGCCCCGCTCCCAGAGCCCGCGGGCTTTTTCGGTTTTCTTTTTCGTGTCTGAATTCCATCCTTGCGCATGGCTAGAGGTCTGTTTACACCGTGTAATTTAAAATATAAGCCGCACGCATTGCATACTGGCTCGCCGTCATTGTTGCGCCGCCAAAGGGTCGTCGTCCGCGTTCCACAATTGGTACAGCACAGTCCCAAGCGTCGCGTTGCTGTCTGTAACAAAAAATAAAGAAGCTTATTAAAACTATTTTCATTTACCTAAATTAATTTTTATTTAAATACTATTTATACAGGGTGTCCAAGAATAAGTGGACAATCTCTTGGATTCTTATAGAACACATAAATATAATGTGACAAGTAGGGTCCACGCGTTTAGTAAAGAGGCCACCGACTTCATCATTTCCTGCGCAAAATCTCCTATTATTTCCTCATCCCTTTTTTAAAATGTTATTAATTTTTTTAAATTAAATCTTTAAAATGCTTACTTTCTAGGTAACGATACGAAGCCCTCAAAACCGCGATTGAAAGAGAGTTACAGAAGAATTCGCGTAGATAATGATGACGTCGGTGGCCTCTTTACTAAACGCGCGGACTTTCCCTATATTTTTTTTCTTAAAGACCCCCTTTACAGAGATATGGGCTCTTGAAGGACGCAACTAGAAATTGATTTTTCTTGAATATCTTTGATAGTACTTGGTATAATGACTAATATTTTTTTAATAAGAAAAATACTAGTTGAGACGCCTTAAGATATAGTATTATTATAAAATATTTGCCTTCATTAGTTCGCCAGGGGCGAAAGGAAGAAAAGAAAAACGAATTTTTGGGTAGCTTAAATCCTTAGCTTAAAAAAAGTACTTTTGGTTGATGCCGACAAATTAAAGCGTTTTTGACAAAAACAACTTTTTGTTTAGTGGGGACATCTAAAACCATTAGGTTATTCTGTTGCAAATCGTACTAAAAAAACAAACTTATCTTTGTTGTTTGATTTTCACAACATTACAATACAAAATAATGTTGCAGGATTGTACATTAGAGGTAGATATTGCATAACATAAGAAGAAGCCCATGTCGAATCGACCAACATAATTATTGAATACGATCCCATTTAACCAAAAAGTTATTTTGCTCCAAAACGCTTCAGTTTATAGAAATTTCTTACATTATTTTCATGTTTTCTATTTGAATCTGAAAGATTGCATACATATTTTTGGACACCCTGTAAATGTTTAAATACATTATTTTAAATTAGCCCTTTATAATATCTACATCGCACCTTTAGAACAAAAATGACATAATTAAAAAAAAATATATACAGAAATTATTAAAAGCGTTTGCTTCATTTAATATTTGGTAACAAATTGGTAGCTATGTGTTAAAAATATTATCTGGCTTCAGAATTAAAATCTGACACTCCTTCAACCAGGTATCAAAAGAGGTCATCAAATAGAGTTTTATGACAAAAATTTTAAATTTTTTCGTTTTCGTTCTAAGGGTGTGACATATCTAATATTTTTTCCAAATGAAATGTTGCTTAAAAATAAAAAATAAATATAGATAGTTTACTCTCGGGGAAAAATCCTGTACTTTATGTTTTTGCAAACCCTGTATACATAATCAACATTTTCTCCTCGTAAATCTTATTTTTCTTCAGGCAAAGATTTTTAAGAAAAATTAAATTTTTAGTTTATTTATCCTCTTGTAAACCCTATCCATGAACAGTCTGTATATAACTTAAATCCTTAATAACTCTTTATAATACCATCCCGTTACCACCATTTTTAACCCGCTTACCTAACTTGCACATATAGGTATTATGTATCTATGTACGTAACTTCTATTCCAACTGTCCGCCCTCTATTGGAGATTTACAAAACATGACGAGAAATTATAATTTAAAAAATATATATATCGAACTACAAAGTGGAAAATAAATATAGGTAAAAAGAACAAAAAAACATGCATTCATAGCATATTAAACTAAAAAGATGGAGGTAGTTTAAAAAAAAATCCAAAAAAAATCTTTTAGGGCAAATCGAACTAAAAATGTGCAAAATAATTAAAAAAAAATCTTAAAACAATAATAAACAAAAAATAGTTGTATTATTGTAAAAAAGCGTGGAGTATTTTTCGTATATCGATCGCCCCACCGACTCTTTTTTAACCGATTTCATAAACGAGGAGGTTCCTAATTCGCCCTGAAAGCCTGCTTTTCATTTTTTTTCTAACTATATTCATTTAAAAAAGGTACTTTTTGGGTTTAATATATTCTGCCTATATCCTTGGTGTTTCAATAAAACTAACTGCTGCTTATGAAAAAAAAGGCAAAATGTTATATAAGTATAATAAAAAAACTTAATAATAATTTTTCAGACTGTGACACAGATCTTGAATCCTTCAAAATTTGTTCGAGCCGAGTTGATACAAAAACTTTACATATTAAACAAAACTAACCAAATGATTAACAAGTATTAGGTACTTGTTTAGTAATATGTATGTTTTACATCTGGTAACCGGAATCGAAAGCTCAGGATTTTAATAACTGATTGAATATGATTAATTAAATGAATTGATCTGTGACGTAATCCATTGTTTAAGTGTCAAGCAGCTTTACAATAATAAGATTTAACTGACATTAAAAAGTCATATTATTTTTATCATATATTATATCACAAGACCTATAAATTTAATCGACTAAACTACCTAAAAAATATTTTGAGCAATATTTTTCGTGTAAAATAGCCGAATGTACAATCAGCGGTCGAGGGTTAAGTACATTTTCGACCAAGGATGTACGGGCCATAGAATGTTTATGATCGGATTTACCTAATTATTATTAAATTAAATATCTAATACCCTAATAAGGGATAAAAGGACCCGACAAAAGTAAGCTTTAAAAACTAATATAATAATATTAAATCTACCTTGTCTTCATATTATTTAGTTTGGCACCAATGCATAAAGTCGATTATTTTCTATCGAAAACAAAGTATAGGTGGGGTGTTACGGTTAGTTTTGATTATTATATTTTTTTGTTCCTTAATTAAACATAAGAGTAATACACACTTTATAAATGCAATTAGGAATTGTCTCAATTTCTTTCGTTTATTCATAAATAGAATCAGACCGTGCAGGAGTAACCCCCTTTTTTATAATTAATTGATTACAAAAAAATATTGTAACCAGGACTGTAGCTACCGCCGTATCAGCCTTATGAGCCTCCTATCTTATTGTGATACGGGGTTCCTCCAAAGCACGCTACGCCACTGATGGTAACCATAAAGTTAATAAGAATTATCTATCATATTTATAATATCGCCTGCATCCTTTCGGTCGAAAATACATATAGGATAACTAGAACCCTTCTACCTTTGGTCGAAACTATATGTGTTTTTAAGTACCTGCTTTATACTTGGTTAAAAATACATACGCTCAAGGAGTTTACTAACCTCCCCCAACCCCAAAAATGTTAAAAAATGTCTTAACCTTTTTTCTTGATTTTTGGTTGATCCATACATAGTAAAACATGTTTTAGTAACAAAAAAGTTATTATGTGTTTTTGGTAACGATCTTTTCTTCTAATTTTTTTGCGGATTTTGCCATAGAGAAGAACGCCGATATATATACTTTGTCATCCCCCCTCCCGGAAAATAAAATAATCTACGACACTGATTAGGATGGAGATTTATAATTGCAGTAAAAAATTTGGAAACCTTATTTATAAGCCCTTTCCTTAGCCCTTTCGAGATGGCGATTAGCCCCCTTTCCAAAATTATTAAACATTTAAAGTATATTGGTGTTTTCCGGCAAATATACTCAATAAACAGGGGCTTAAGCCCCCAAAAATCAGAGTCTAGTTGCGCCACTGAATCTAGAGGATTTTATTATTAGGGGATATTTAAGATATTATTTAAAAAATCGATTTTCTATTAAAGTTTGACAACCTGTATCTTGGAAAAAATACATTTATAGACCTATATGTTTAAAAAAACTTTCTTTTTATAAAATGGACCTAAATATAAGCCTTTAATTTTTTATTGGAATTAGAAAACACCCTGTATACTGTCCTTATTGTTAAAAAAGCAATTGAAATAAATTGATCACATAATATAGCGAACGTAGAGTTACATACAACATACAAACAATACCTATTATATTAATTAATTGATTGAATAAATTGGGCAACAAATAAATAATATAAAATATTATCAAAAGGTAAAACGGGCTACTTACTAGATCACTATCAAGAAAAAGTATAAACAGCTTTTAATATTAGGTATGTAGGTTTGGCAACTTCTAGGACTCTTTAATTAATTATGTTTACTGACAACTGACAGATATAAATTGTTTCATATCTGTAGGTATACATATTAATATAAGGTAAAGTTAAAAACAGGGTTTTCCTATACAAAGTGGTTCAACTTTATACACGAAATAACTTTGCTTTGTTTATTTGAACACACCAATTTTATTAACAGTTTTGGTAAATATACAGAGTGTCTCAAGAACAAAGATTTTATTGTTAAGAAAGTTTTTATACAGGGTGGCCCAATTGTGTGAGAAAGTCCAATATTTCAGTTGTTTAACGAGATATGAAAAAAGTTTTATACAATAGTTGTATGGTTTTTAAACGTGCATATCCTAAAAGTATTTTAATGTATACACAGTGTCCCAAAAAAGTTATGGCCAAGAAGTTAGTTTTTTAAATTGAAACCCCTGTTTTTATTTACAGAATGAAATTTAGCATAAAATTATGCATAAAGTACGTTATTTTATTTTGGTACTCGGGGATCTTGCCGCGCTAATTATAGTTTACTGAAACTTTCGTGAAAAATATGTTACCCGAAAATTAGGTGAAATCGAAAATAAATTAGTTATTAATAATACTTAGCTAAGTGTTTTAACACACTAGGAACCACACAATCAATTTCTGTACAAAAATTTACTAGATCTTATACAGGGTATTTTTGATAGCATGACCAATAACTCAATATTTAAAATGCTAAATCTCATTTTTTTTTAATGGAATACTCTTTATATTAGGCCATTTCTAAATTTTAAAAATAAAACTCAGGTACGTTTCTTTAGCGATCCCTATACCAAAAATGTAAGATTTTTAGATATTTAAGTATTTAAAAAAATCATGACAAGTTTTCTCATGGATAATGGAAATCTTTGTTATTTTTAATTGAACAGCCAGTATATTTCTTAGTGTTCTTAAAATTTTATCTTTTCCCTTTAAAAAATGTAATATAAGCTATGGATATTTTGAGAAATAAAGCATTTATCGACCGCTAAAAACTTCACTGCATGGAAATTAAGAATATTACAAAAAATGCGGCAACAAAGGTATAGGACAATTTAATGACGGTCGATAAATGCGTTTTTTCTGGAAATAACCATGCCTTATGTAACATTTTTTAAAGGGGAAAGATGAAATTTTAAGAATATTGACTATACTGGGTGTTTAGATTAAAATTTCAAAGTTTTTCTTTATAAAAAAATCCTCTTGAATTTTTCAAAAACCTTAAATATCTAAAACACCTTACATGTTTGGTATAGGAATCACTGAAGAAACTTACCCTATTTCTATTCCTGAAATATAAAAATGGCGTAATATACAGGGTGTTCCATTTAAAAAATTAAGATTTAGCATTTTAAATATTGAAATATTGGCCATGCTATAGGAAATACCGTGTATAAGATCTAGTAAATTTTCTTACAGAGATTTAATTTGTGGTCCTTATGGTGTTGAAAGACTAAGCTAAGTACTATTAATAACTCATTTATTTCAGTTCTTACCTAATTTTCGGGTAACATGTTTTTACGAAAATTTCAGTAAATATAATAGCGTGGCAACATCGCCACAAATGAAAAAATAAAATTACGTACTGTATGCAAAATTTTATGCTGAATCCGATTCTGTAAACGAAAATGGGGTTGCAATTAAAAAAACTAACTTCTTAGCTATAACTTTTTTGGGACACTCTTTATATATAAAAATATTTTTGGAATATACATGTTTAAAAACCCTACAACTTTTGTTAAAAACATTTTTTTTATATCTCCTTAAAGAAAAGAAATTTTGGACTTTCCCAGACAATTGGGCCACCCTGTATATTTTGCTAAATTTTGATTTTTTAATATTCTACATCAAAAATGTTAACACATGTAATTAATTACTCTTCATTGTAAAAACTTCTAGTGGATGGGCAAGATATTTATTTTAGATAAATTTTTCCTTACTTCTTAAATTGATGTGCAGTATATTTCTATTTCTTTCTTTGTGTCGAACAGTAGGTATATTTCTTCTTTTAAATATCAAAAAAATGATTTTTTTTAGCATACTACAATCTTCACACTACCATTAATACATTTAAATAACCATTTTTAAGTTCTGTCTTAGTTCTGGTTTGATTCAAAGAACAACGGAACCCCATAATTTAACCAATATTTAAACTTTGTATCCTCAACTCTAACTAAGTATAAAACATATTTTGTTTTTGCTGGATTGTTGGTTACTTGTCAGACGAAATTGTTTCTTAAAGGTTGGGTTTTAAACTTTTTTATTATTATTATATACTTTTTTTTAATGAAAAACACTTTAAGAATGTTGCTTAAAAATTTAAAATAAATCGGAAAATTAACAAAGATACAGCGGTTTTAGTAAGAAATTCATGAGTCTTATGAAAGTTTCATAACAAATTTTTTAGAGCTTATATCATTAAGCGATTTGTACTCGTCACGTTTTTAAACTCGGTAGTCATCATAACTTCAAAGCTACTGCAACGATTCTTTTGAAAATCTTACTAACATTTTTTTACACAATTTACCTGCAAGGCAACTCTAAAGAGTTTTTTTTTAATTTGTCAATATTTATAATTTTTAAATAAACAATTTAGCCGAATTTTTAGTCAAAATTCAAAGTGTCCTCAAAAAGAAAAAAATGCAATTATATAAACCCCCCAGCGTTACCTATAGAAAACAATTAGGTATATAAAGCAAAGAAACTTTTTGTTTATTTTACATGATCCAGAACAGAAATATAATCGCCACCGCAACTCACTTGCTTTTTGAGTTGATGTTATAATATATTGTAAAAAACAAATATAATAGGGGTGATAGAGTGAGCCAAAACAAAGTACATTATATAAAAAGGGTTCTAACGCGCTTCGTTAGGGAGATATTGACCTTTAAAATTGGTAGATTTAATTATAACTTTTAAACTGTTGCCATAGTACCAATAATATTTGAGCAACAAATATCCTCATACTAGTGCTTCTTTTTATAGGTAAAAGGCTATTCTGGAAGTTGAAATTTTACAGGGGCACGTTTTTTTTTCATTTATTTTATGCATTTTTAACACAGGTGACAAATTTAACATTTTGCTTTGACCGTTTTATTTCCGTATTATTTGTGTACTAAAAAGGTTAACCCTATTTAAATTGATTCTTGGACCGTTTTAAATTAAATCACAAGACCAAACAAACCACAGTATGTAATAAAAAAATTCTTTTTTTTTTAATTATTAAAATATGGTAAAATTATAAAAAAAAAAAACAGTACATTTTTAATAATTTTACCACCTTTTAATGATTTTCTACTTTTTTTAAATTTCCTACTTTAAAAAATGCTGGTATGTCTGGACTTAAAATGAGATTATATGAAAAATGGTCCAAGATATCGATTCAAATAAGGTATACCTTTTTATAGAAAAAGAAAAAGGAATCAAACGGTCAAAGCAAAATGTCAAATTTGTCACCTTTGTCAAAAATGCATACCGACATAAAATAAAAATACTTGTGACACCCTGTATAACCCCGACTTACTGAAAAGCCGCTTGCCTATAAAAAGAAGCATTAGTATAGGAATAATAAGTTGCCCAAATATCATTGTACCGTCGCAAAAGTTTTAAAGTTATTATTAATATATTTTTTTAGTCTAAATCTGAAGATCAAATCTCCCTAACAAAGCGAGATTTAAATTTATTTTTTATTTAAAGTCCTAAAATTATTTCGGCTCACTCTATCAACCTTATCATTTTTGACTTCACTTTTCCAGACACCCTGTATAGGAAAAACCCTAATAACAGTATACCTTTTTAAGCACGGAGTAGTCATACTTTCTCCTAAAAAAATACATCTAGGGGAGAGTGTGGTAAAATGATCACTTAAGTTTTGTCCGTACCTGTAGCACCATCTAAAATACCAATACGTGGTGAAAATCCCCCGCTGCCCATATTTTAACAGGAAACTTCTTAGAATTTATTTTACTTCTGAACCAATACTGGGATTTCAACAGCTATATCCTAGACATCCGCTCGTACAAACAATAACAGAGACCCTACACAATCTTTAGAGTAACCAGAAATCTGTGTCTTTTATTATTATTATTACACATAGGGATAAAGGGAAATAAAAAAGCAGATACATCAGCTAAGGAAGCCATTTTTCAGCATAATATAGGTAACAATGATTTGGTAACAACAAATGACGTTAAAATGTTCTTCAAAAACATAACACAGAACGAATGGCAAAATCCTTGGTCAAATAAACATATTATTCTAAATAAAGTTAAGCCTTCTGGTAAACCCTGGAATAACAACAATCTAAGCCGAAAAGACCAAGTAATTCTCACAAGACTACGAATGGGATATACGAAATTTAGTCATAAATACCTCCTTAAGAAAGAAGATCCACCTATTTCCTAACACAGCTGCGACAGAAATATAACCTGTACTCTCTCAATCAACGCCTAAACCATGGAAACGGTCAAGCTTTGGGAGAAAAAGCTAACCTTACAAATATAACAAAATTTCTAACTAAGAAAAACTTAATTAATTGTGTTTAAATATTTTTATTTAAGTATTGTATATTCTAGTAGGGGTCTCTAATAACCCTTTGTGGTTGATGGGGCCTTAAACATTTAAATAAAAAAAAGCAATTTTAATTGAAGGTTTGTATTTTTCATGTTTGTTGTAAGGTATAAACCTAAAAGTAGGATTAAGCTTAGGAATTTTTATTAATATTAAGGAGTTCTGTACTTTCCTTTATTTTTGTGTAATTTTCTATAGGAATATCCGCATCAGAGAAGTAGAATGATCATTTTGCATTTTTTTCCAAAATTATTTGTTAAGAAAATAAAAAAGCAGATACAGCAGCTAAGGAAGCCATTTTTCAGCATAATATAGGTAACAATGATTTGGTAACAACAAATGACGTTAAAATGTTCTTCAAAAACATAACACAGAACGAAGGGCAAAATCCTTGGTCAAATAAACATATTATTCTAAATAAAGTTAAGCCTTCTGGTAAACCTTGGAATAACAACAATCTAAGCCGAAAAGACCAAGTAATTCTCACAAGACTACGAATGGGATATACGAAATTTAGTCATAAATACCTCCTTAAGAAAGAAGATCCACCTATTTCCTAACACAGCTGCGACAGAAATATAACCTAAACCATGGAAACGGTCAAGCTTTGGGAGAAAAAAGCTAACCTTACAAATATAACAAAATTTCTAACTAAGAAAAACTTAATTAATTGTGTTTAAATATTTTTATTTAAGTATTGTATATTCTAGTAGGGGTCTCTAATAACCCTTCGTGGTTGATGGGGCCTTAAACATTTCAATAAAAAAAGCAATTTTAATTGAAGGTTTGTATTTTTCATGTTTGTTGTAAGGTATAAACCTAAAAGTAGGATTAAGCTTAGGCATTTTTATTAATATTAAGGAGTTCTGTACTTTCCTTTATTTTTGTGTAATTTTCTATAGGAATATCCGCATCAGAGGAGTAGAATGATCCTTTTGCATTTTTTTCCAAAATTATTTGTTAAGAAAATAATAAAGCTTATTATTTTCTTAAAAATTTTGGCGTTTTACATAAAGGAATTATTCGTATTGTCCATAACACAGACAAAATATAAAAAAGATGCTACGTGCACTTCTACAATTTTTTTTCTTAGAGGGATCATTTTGCCACACTCTCCCCTCCTAAAAAATATGTAACTAACCAAAACCAACCATTACCCCTCCAATGTGGCAAAGCAGCTTATTTCACGAATTAAGCAAAAGTTTAATTTTTCCGAATAAATGAAATCGGCAATAACACAAATTCGACGTAACATACACGTACTCAATTACTCTCCTACATGTACAATTCACTGAAAACCACATTGGCAGTATTTTAAACATTCTGTATTTTAAAAACCGGATATTATTTACATCATATATGTATCTACAAATTACTTCACCTACTGGGTGTTACCTTGTGTTACATGTAAACATTAAAAAACAAGCAATAAATAATTTAAAATAATGGCTTACCAATCTTTTTGAAGGTTTTATTAAAGGCCTGTTCATTCCATTCATTTTGTGATAAAGTCCGCATGCATTGCACAAATAATGTCCCGTACCGTCTCTCCCGCCATAGTGGAGTAGATATTGCACCACAGTTAACACATTCCCGTCCCTCGCCCCACTGAAATTCAATGTTGGGATCTGAAATATAATAGTTTGAACTAAATAAATAATATTAAAGAGAATGATAAACTGCTTAGCAAAAGTAAATAAATTTATACAGGGTGTTTTCGAATTGCGGTAAAATAAATAAAGGACTAATGTCTAAGCGAATTTTGTGAAATAAAAAATAAAGATATGTCCGGAAATGTAAAAGAGGCAAAAAGTTGTAGCAAAAAACATCACCTTTCCCTTTTCGTATTATAATGCGCTTGCGCAGAAGCGCATTACGCACAGTTGTATTCCATCCGTTACGTGAAACTTATCGATCCTCCACACGTATCGACAAAATTATAAAATAAAAACAAAAACCCACAAATGACCAAAATTGCTACAAAATAACTAAAAATGTAGGTTAAGACCTTTGTTAAGACACAAAACCAAAGAAAACGATAAAGTGGATACGTTAGGTAGAATATGCATTGGGGCGTGCTTTTAACCTTTTTTAATCGCTTGCGTATCGTCTTTCGTGCGTAGGTATATGTACGTGTGCAAATTTGTTGCTTCTTTCGTCTATTGTTTTTAGTACAATTTTAATTTAAACTTATTTTTTTGTCATAAATTATTTTTTTTATCTGGTTTTAATAAAAAAATTTTAAAACTAATTTAGCCGGCGCCTCTAACGGCAACTGAAAAAATATTTCTAACAAAAAAAAGTAACTCACTTATTTATTTGCAATTTTTATATTTTTATTAGATTGTTCACATAGTATTAGAGCTGTTTGCCTTTTATAATTTTTTAAATATCTTTTAGTTTTGGAAAAAAGTAAATCCGGTAAACTGTATGTACAGTGTGGGCCAAATTAAACTTGCACACTTTTAACCTAATAAAAACTTTTTATTTGTTGCGTCTATCTTTTTCATTTTTTAAGGGCTAATAGGTAAGTATGTTTTTCTAGGTTTGCCAAATTTGGTCTAATAGATTAAACAGGACTGGACTTACGTGACTTTTTCCAAAATGATGCAATAAACTTCGTTGCAAAAAAAACAGTTTGATCTGCAACTGGGCTAATAAGTTAATTTTTAAAAATAATTATAATTCCTAAATAATCAAATTGTTTACAGTTTCGCTCTTACTATATTATTTCCTATAGTTTGTCTACAAAAAAAACGTATTAGCTTAATTGTAGCTAAATCAGATTTTTTTAAATATAGTATTTTTGAGAAAGTCCTGTAAGTCCAGTCCTGTCCAAATCTATTTGACCAAAATTGGCGTACCTAGAGAAAACATATCTACCTATTAGCCACCAATAAAAGAGATAGACGCAACAGAAAAAAGTTATGATTAGTTAAAAATTGTGCAAGCCTAATTTGGCCCACAACCTGAACAACACAATAAACATATGAAAAATATATATTGGGAAATTACTTGTTATATTGTTAAGGTATTTATAATTATGTAATTCAATATGTACCAAATTCTTGATTAAAAATAAAATTTAGATTAAAATTTAAGAAAATTTACTGTGTTTTTTTATTTTTTCATGTTTCTATTGTGGTCCAGAATTATGCAGTTAGGTGGTACTATTGTTAGCTATCGATAAATTAAATTGCTTTCGGAGAAAATCAATTTTTTTGTAAATACGTATTAAAAAATGTATATTTCGTTCCGACATGGGCTTACTTTAATCTATTGTATTATCCAGCTCTAATTGTTAATGTATATGGAATCCTCTGCAATTCTGCAACATATTTTTCATAACGAGAAAAAAAATCTTTTTAAATGTTTCTACAAAACAAAATTTTGTTTTCGTCGATAAGGCTTTAATTTATCGACAACAAACAAGATGATCTTGTTGTAGATAAGAAACTATTTTTATTCGTTGATTATACAGGGTGTCAAAGTAATTAGCACTATTGTGTAAGGAATGAAAAAGAATGTTTCCCTAGAACATCATTTTAAGAAGTACTTAGTAATATTATTCATTTTTAAAAGTTATTTTATAGTGTCCAGTACTATCAAGGTTATTTAGGAAAAACCCATTTTTAGCAGTGTCTTTATAGGGTACATATCTCAGTAAAGGTCTGGCCACATATAACCGCACCAAGGCCGCATTGAGCCCGGATTCACATCAATACTAGAGAGAAGTGGAGCAGAAAATTTCGGAAAAATTCAAACACATTTTTAAGTCCTCACAAATATAAAAATCATTTTTATCAAGCTGAGTCTATTGTTTTGTGTGTGTATCTCCTTGTTTACATATAAAAGATTTTCCTACCTATCTCTGTTCCTTTTTATTTGAACTTTAAGTATAGTATAGGTTAAACTGTGTTACCTTGTTTGTGAAGGTTTATTTTACGATCGAGTGTAAATTAAAGTATGGTAAATCGGACCAATATTACTGCAATTTTATTAAAAAATACAAAATTTTTGAACCGCATCCTTCTACATTTCACCAGCTAGACGCATGGCTGTGTGCTCGTTTCGGTTATGTGTGCATGGCCAGACCTTAGAGAGGAGCTTTAGAAAAAAAAATATAGGAAGTTTTCATTTATTATGTGTTATACAGGGTGATTCAAAAATCGCTCACGAAACATAAGGGAGTGATTCTACTTGACAGAATAAGGGTAGAGCTTTATATATATTTTTTCAAAATGTTAAATAATGTTAAAAAATAAATGCAATATGGCGAAAAAAACAAAAAAAATTGAACTTTGACGGCTTGTAACTCAGAACAACTAATGACATTTTGAAAAAAATTATATGAAGCTCTACCCTTATTTTGTCAAGTGATCGATTTTTGAATCACCCTGTATAATAATCCGGGAGAGTGCCATATTTTCTAGGACACTCTGTACAAATTAAATGTGTTTTAGTAGCCTTATTTAAATTCCAAAGTTACATTTTTTTAAAAATCTATAGACAAATAATTTGAGACAGTAATTTAAAACTGCATTAGGATTAGCGATAAGAAAGGCATCAGTGTAAATCAGAGATCAAAGCGGTCTCCAAAGCCTACTGTTTACCAGGCACGATCCATTCTATAAAAGCACCGGCAACACACTTAAAATTTTATCAATGCCTGCCTGATCGCATAGAGGATTTACTTCCCTCTGGATAATTTCAAGGCATACTGCAGGAAGTGATTTGTGTATTTAAAAAGGTAAATATGAATAATGATGTTACAGGGGCGGTCATAGGGGGGCATGGGGGCCATGGCCCCTTTGATGCCACATCCTTTGTATTTCATACATATCTAATGGCAAATATGGGCATTTAATGATGATATGTGAGGGTGATGATGGAATTGAACAGTGAGGGCCTTTTTTTATTTTCAAATTTGCCACCTCACACACTTTTCCTCGGCCTATGTCCCCCTCAAAAAATCGATATGACCGCCCCTGTGATGTTAATTATGTAAATAAAAACAAGGCAAAAACTGTTAAATCTAAAGCATCTCAGTATTTTTAATAACAAAAAAAGAACAATATGAAAGTGAGTTAAAAAAAATAAAGCCCCTAATATGCAGAGTAGCCCAAAAGTCCAATACTTCATATAAAAAAAACCGTTTCGGTATTTTGATCCCTAGACTCCAAAAATACTTTTAAAATCTATAAAAGGTAATTCTGTAGCTTATGACATAACAAAAAACAAGAATTATGAAAAAATTAGAAAATTTCGAAACATTTACTTTTACACATAGATTTACTTTTTGTCCACCCTGTAAAAATGTTTTTAAAACATTAAAAAGGTTTTACTTTTTGCTTAAAACGTCAAACAGTAGGAGTTTATAGGACTAAAAATTACCGTCGTACAGGATGATAACGCTAAAATGTAACATTTTTTGTAAAAAAATCATATCTTTAGATTTACAAAGAATATTAAAAAATTGCTAATTTTTTTGTCACAAATGATTATCTGATTATTATGAAGTTTTTAACATTAAAAAATTTATTTTAATAAAAAAGTTGCAGAACAACAAAATTTTCCAAAAAAACGATATATTTACCACTTTGTATATAAGTGGCATATATAAAGCTGCAATATAGGTAATCATAAAGACTAATAATTGCGTCCAAATTTGCCAAAAACCGCACTAAAATATCTTTTGTAGTCTTTGAAAAAATTAAGTTTAAAATTTTGTCTAAAATTTTAATTATTCCGTTCGAATGTCCAGCAGTTTATATCCTATTTTCTTTAACAATTGATAGACATTTTGTAATTTAAATTTTAATTACACATAACTGCGACCATTGATCATTTAATCAGAATATGATATAAATAAATAGTTTTTCTACTCGCATGCGAAAAAGTTCACTTTTCCGCACTAGTGAGGAAAAGTACAACAATATTAGAGAGTCGCAATAAAGGATTTTTATATACCAACATTAATAATAAGTTTTAGTAGGGTATTAGGTGGCATTGTATTAAAATAATAAAAAGAAAATAATGATATTTGGTTTTAAAGCTTTCCTTACGCTCGTAGAAATAATAGCGTTCCTAACACGCGCGAATGTGCCTTTTCCGCACTTGACTGCTTGGCGTGCCGAAAAGTGGCACTTTCAGCACTAGTTAGGAAATATACTATTCTAATTATGGAAGGTTTTCTTTTAATAGGACTTTTTGCATTTTTTTTTGCTTCTTGCTTTTATTTGGATTTGACCAGTTTTTCCAAAATTTTACCATATTTCCAATATGGTAATACGTTTTACATTGTACGAAAATTTGTTAACACTTTTTTATATCATTCTTAATATTTGTGTATCTGCAACTTACCATAGGGCGAACTTCTCTGAAAACCACCATCATATGCACCCCATGACCTCATCATCATATTTTGAGCATAAAACTGCCCTGCAGCCAAAGCTCCTGGATGATGCCCTGTTGCTCCCAACCCATGAGCTGCAGGAGCTGCCATTTCCGCATACCCAGTACCAGTATGCCATGCGTTTTGATGAGCAGCAGTTCCTGTAAGAATAAAGTTTGTAATATTTTTTGTTTTGTTTAGTATTTTTATTTTATTTAAGCCTTTTTATACGGAAAAATAAATTTATATTTAAATATACACTAGGGTGAGTAAAAAAAAATCGACTATTTTTAATTTAACTTTCGACACTAAAAAATGAGTTCCTAGGCACCTCGAGAGAATGCTCGGCAACGATGAGCTTTTAATTTTAATATAGAAATCTGCGTTATTCCAGTTTTTACATATTTTCTCATTTGACCGCGATTAAATTAAAATTGAATTAAATCGTGAACATTTTCGTGCTACGATTTGTTACGATTTTCGGTAGGGACCATCCAGACAGCAATGCATATATCAGCCAACTTCTACTTTTGGTAACGAAGCTCCCATTCTTTGCCACTGTGAAGCGCTGGTATAATGAATTTAATCGAGGTCGCCGTTCACTCACCGACGAGAGTCTCGAACATTGATGCTGTGCAAAAACTAATATTGCGACATCGTCACGTGCTATACTGTAAGATTAAGGCAATTTCAGCTATTAGTTTCACTAGCATAAATACAATTTTGCATGATCATTTAGCTGTGAAAAAGTTTTTTTTCGTTATATCGTAAACGATTTGACAAAACCTTGAAAAGATCGTGCCCCATACAAAAAAGAATCATATTCCACCATTTGTTAATCATATATTAAAACTCTGAAAAAGTTTTAGTAGAAAATTAAAAGCTTTATATAAAGATATTTAAGGTTAAAAATTAAAACATTTTAAAGGAATTTAACTTCCTTTTTAAGTTTTGTAACTTACTAAAAAATAATTATTAACAATTGAGTCGGGGTCGACCTGAATCTCACTAAATCTTACCACGGGGGAGGGTGGAGAAAGAGGTCTGTGCAAATTTGACGTATTTTTTGCAGCTAGATAACGGATAAAGTTAACGAATTTTGGGGCAAGTCCCACCAGAAAATGTGATGTGGTGCATTGTTACTTTTTGGATGCAGGACTTTTTTTGCTCTTTAGAATTACATTGGTAACAAAATAAATTTAGGTTTGAAAAATGGTGCCTTTTTGGATTCCCATAAATCTAACCTGAGATTAGAGAATGGGGGAAGGGGTTGAAGAAAATATCACCAGGGGGAGGGTGGTCCAAATATGCAAAAAACGCCTCGACTCCTGTAAAGCGTTACTTTTTTACAAAAACTCTTTAAGAGTTTTGCTGTGCGGATGACAAATGGTGAGATGATTCTCTTCTGTATGGAACTGAGAAAAATGTAATGAGATGAATCTTTCCATTAAAATTAATATCGCCGAGCATTTTCTGAAGGTGCCTAGAAACCAATTGTTTAGTTGCAAAAGTCAAAATAAAAATGTAGTTTTTAAATCACAACTAGAATTTTTTATCGCATATAATATATAGGGTACGACAAAAGTTTATACCCTATATATTATTTAACAAATAAAACGTTTTTTAAAAAGCTTTAACAATATACTACAGATGATATTGTATCTATTTCTATTAAAAACGTAATAAATTTACACAACCAACTTTTTAATTTTTTAACGCATAAAAGAAATAAACACACTACTTTGTTGGGTTGATTTTGTAGTATCCGTATCTTTCATCAGAATGCTTTTATTTTCTAAGATATACAGTGTAGAACAAGAAGTATGCATTTTTTAAAATTAAACACCCTGATTATTAAATCACCATTAAAAAGATAATTCAAAGAGCTTTACAAAAATATCATAATAAATATGTCTATTTTTAATGGTTTTGGACAATTTTTTTAATAAGCAATTTATTGCCGTCTTTAAAGAATACTAATCCATAGAAGCTCACAAGTGAGATTCTAGCGCACCCTGAAATTTTAGTACCCACCCTGACCACCAGGGTACGACAAATAGAAACTCGACATAGGCATCGACTAATTTTCTGAGTGGTCCGGTGCCAACTTTTGCTTTCTGGTGGTAAGGGTAGGTACTAAAATTTCAGGTTACGCTGAAATCCCACTTGTGATTAGTATTCGTTGCCGTCATCTATATACCTATATGAAATGTATTATTGTTTTTCAGGTTTGGATGGCCATATTTCCGAATTTAATAAAAATATATACGTATATGAAATCTTATATATTTTAAAGCTCTTTTAAATTGTTCCCTTTTCTTGTCGTATTCCGTATATCTTAAAAGATAATCAAAATCTGATTACTGATTTAGAAACTACAGAATCACCATTGTAAATTAATATTTTTATTTATTTTTTACAGTAAAAAATAAGAAAGTTAAGGGGGTGTAAATTTATAACTTGACACCTGGTACCTACTTTAAATCTGGGACGGTTTATTTCACAAATGTTGTAAGTGCGAAAATGAAGTTTTAAGTTGTAGAAAGTTCAAAGCATAAAAATGTGCCATAATTCTAGTCTAAAGGTACTAAAGAATAATGAAGCTTGCATGTTTAAGTTTAAATATTTTTCTTGCTATTTATGCGTATAGAAAAGTTCTTGTATATAATATATGTTAATGGATCCAACTCACTTTTTCTGAAAAAATAAACTAACAACATTTGTAAACTAGACCATCAAAATATGTCCCTTTTATCCAAGAAATATATCCGTGATTTTTTGAAATATTAAAACTTAACCAATGAATACTCACCAAAATGACCACCGGCAGTTGAAGGATATTGGGGCATAGCTGCTGATCGATTTCCTGGGACGTAAACTGGTGATTGTTGAATGTGTTGATGAAATCCAGAATTGGCGTCGTTATATCCTGAAGTATTGACAGCCGAATGGAACATGATGTTATGACGAAGCAAAGAAAGGGGATACCACTATCGCCACATCTGAAGTAAATAAAATATTTTAAATTAATTACTTACCGAAAAAACAGAAACATAATATTTTTCTAAATTTATCTTAGCAGAAGTTAACTGGATGACTGGTAAATTTGGTTTGGTATAAACGCAAATTAAATAATTATATAGAATAGCTACTGGCTTCCTGAAAGTCCGACAACGAACGTTGTAGGTTATGTGAAACCGCGGAGCATATATTATGCCAATACACAGAATTATCACGCCAAGTGCTTAAATATCTTGTAGTAGCATTTTTGACTTCAAAAGATATAAAAAGGCTCGCTCGCCAAAATATTTTCAGCTTCGCGAAAAGCTTGGTAGTCTATAGGGAATTAACTAATGTCCAACAATCAACAACAATATCCACCAAAGATCATTCTATGGTCGAAGTACGAAAATGGCTAGCCTAGGCCGAACAGCCCCAGTTTTTTTAAACAAATGCAAAAAAGGAAGTGATTCTTAGTTTAAAATGAAGGATAGAGAAAAGTCGCCAAATACCAGGTACTTAGGTCCCAATTTCGGGCATTGCCTTATTACTTAAATTTCTGCTGCTATCTACTGCATAGTAGTCGCAATATACAGGCATTAATACCAAATAAAACCTGTAAAACTTTTATGTCCTAGTAAAGTAAATTTTGGTGAACCACCTTAGTTAACGGTATGGCTTTTAAATATTTTTCATTTAACGATATTGTATGTTTAGGATTTTCCAAGATTCTTTAACTAACCCTTTAAAATGTAATACCCCGTATAGCGCCCAGGTATCTCAGAAATGCTAAAACCTTTTTACAAAATATGTTTTAAGCGTTTTAATGCATACCTGTTCCAAACAAAGCGATCGAATTTATATTAACTTGTCTCACCTCCTGTGTTAGCTTATCCACCTTGTATCAGCCATTGTCAACAGGGATCTTCAACGGGTTATTACTTCCCAGACTCCGCCTTAATGCATCTTCGTGCATGGGGTTCTCTGAAAGACCGTGAAACGCAGACGGCTAACGACCAGTCTCCATTAGAGTATCAATTAAGTTGATTACGGGGCCGGAGTTGTTTCCCCATATAAAGAAGGTGCACGCCATAATAGCCCATAAATTAAAAATAAAAGAAAGGTAAAAGTCTGAAAGCATGTATTTGTTTTTATTTCTTTACAATGTCAACTTATAACAAATACTTTTGTGGTCTTATAACGTTTGGCTTTAAGTTTGAACCCTATGACATATGAAAAGTACTTATGGGTGTTAATTCTTTATCTGAATATAAATGATTTTAGTAAGAATGAGAATCATCCATAGGTCCTTCACAAAAATTATCTAAAAATAAAGCATCTTGTTGCTTCGTATGTAAACTAAATAAGCCAATGTAAAATAACTTTCCCATCACTGGGAAAATGGTTTCCCCTACAGCAGCTCCCAATTTTCTTTCTTTCAAAAGACCCCTTGATCCTTTTATTTACAACCATGTATGTAATGTTGACATTTAGTAACCCTATAAACAGTGGCAAAAATTCAAAAGTTTACCAACTCAACATCTTGTCTGACATTTTGATATCTCTGGACATCTCTGTGGACCCTTTACTCGTAATAAATTTTTGGCGTAATTATTGAACAACTTATTATTACATTCCACAAGAATTTTATTTAAAATTAATTAAAACCATTTACTCGTACCTAGTCCTAAGAATAATAAATGTCTGTGCAAAGTATTTTTTCTTCTGGTGAAAGAACTTTATTAATTTTTAATTTGAGTTTTTATTCGTTTGATTAAATGTTTAGAGAATTCAAAAGCTTTTGCAGATCATATCCTAATAAATTAAGAAATATAACAACCTTCTTGTTTTTACTCTCATTTATTACCGTTGCAGAAAAACAGGTTATAGAAGTTTGCGAAAAATGGTGAAAACTATATTACATACCGTTGTTAAGATAGTATATAATTTTAAGATACACTGTAATATTTCGTTTAATGTTTTTTAACTGACTATAGAAAAAATTATATATTTTAAATAAACTTTGATAAACATTTTGTGATTTGCATAGACTGTATATAAAGGTTACCTAACCAGATATACAGGATGTTTCTAAAGAAATGCGACACATTTTAATTGAAGATTTCTTGATTAAAATAAAGGGTAGTTTGCTTTATAAACATGGGGTCAAAAGTGGACCATTAGGGACATATCGCTGTATAAAAATACCAAAAATATAACGTTTTTATTTTTAATCTCAAAAATAAAAAGCGCTAAAGTAATTTTATTTTAAGAGGAATTGCTATTATAACAATACACTTTTTAAATATTTTTGCACTTTTTGGAATAAATGGAATTAGTGGAGTACCCCTATGGTTCCTGCCAACCAAACTTAAACAGAAACTTACGCAATAACCTTGAAAATAATTTTAATAGCCTATTTTATTTAGAGACTTACTTTTTTACTTATGTATTTTTTATTTAAATTACCAATACCAAAAAATAATAATTAATATATAAAAATAAAATGTAAATCATAACCTGCCGTCAAAAAAAATATATTTTATAAAAAAATATATTTATCTGCTCTCAGCAATTAAGGCATTTATAATAGTTTTTAATTTAATATTACTCGGTGGCTTAAATACAACACTTCGTTTGTTTTTACAAAAAACAAATGTTTATTTTTTTACGATCTCTATCTGATGATTGACTTTTGACACCATATTCACAAAGCAATTTACCCCATATTTTAAACAAGAAATTACCTTTTAAAACTTTTTGCATTTTTTAGAAACACCATAAATAGGATGACCTTTCATAATTTGACCCATTTTGATCGCAAATAACTTAAGGACAAATAAAGTTATTAGGGTACAGTATAGTAATTTATGTAACAAGTGCATAAAGTGATTTTTCCGAATGGGAAGTTTGACAGCACGAGCCGGTAGGAGAGTGCGGCAATCCACGAGTAAAAAAGACACTTTATGCATGTGTTACATACTATATTTTTCCACGACCGTATAAAAATTTGCCAAAATACCATTTTATACATGTTTTATTTATCTAAACTTATTAATTTTAATTTTTGCAGCACAGGCATTATATTGCAACAAAAAATCATAACTTCCCTAATTTTTAGGAGACAATTATCCTCTTCATAACTATGAATTTATTATTGAATTTTAGAGAACTGTATGTACTTACTTTTTGTAGAAATAACACTAAAACAGTATAAATTCCTTTTCAATTTCATAGTTATCCAAATTTATTAATACTATTAATTTTCAATAATTTCTATTAAATTTATTTGCAAACTGTCAAATTTTAAAACTAGTGATACGTGAAATAAAGAAATAATGACGAAATCAAAGGTAACTTGACCCTTTGGTTCAGCTGATGTCGCCTTTACTGTTACATTGCATAAATTGGTATTCATGTTTATTGTAGTAGGCTTTGAAACAAAACACTAATTTAAAATTTTAAAAATCTTCTAAGTGTTAAAAAAGTTACTTTTTTAACACTTTATGTAGTGTACTAAAATGGAGTACTTTAACTTCATTTTAACGAATAAAAAAACAGCATTTTTTACGGTCGTGAAAAAAGTTTTTCTTTGCTTTTTTGTTGTAACATTTCATTAGCCAAAAACAAAATAGTCAATTTTGAAAAATTAACACAGGACAACTTTGCTACTTTGAATGAAACACCCTATATATTTTTCAGTAGACTTATTTATTATGTTTTAATAAGTTTAACATAAGCCATGGTTATTTCAAAAAGTAACTCATTTATTGACCTTTGAAAAATTAATTGCACGGCAATTATTATAACTATTCACCACTGAAAATTTGCTTTTTACAATATAACAAAAAAATATACGGCAACAGAGCTAAATCATTTTATGAAATTAAATTATTTAAATTATAAATAAACCTACCTTTGTAACCGTATTTTTTTGTAACTTCAAAATAAGCAAATTTTTATTGTTAATTAGAAGTCCTAATCGTCATGCAGTCAATTAAATGCATTATGTTTTAAAATAATTATTGCTTATGTTACAATTTTTACGTGTAGGGTTCATTTTGTTTTTTAGCTTATAAAATGTCACAACAAAACGAAAAGAAGTGAAAAGAACAAGCTTTTGAAAGATATAAGGCTATTTAAGATAAACGCATCCTAATACCTTTATGTGTTTTAAAGTAATTTACTATTAAAATTTGTTAAAATACGGACGGATACCCTGTATTTTATACTTAATATTCAATTTAAAAATACGTCATCCTCCCAAAATAAAAAATAGGTTAACTAGAAAACATATTATATGTACCTTATAACAATCTTAGTTTAGGTTTGATTAATGATGTATTTTTATTTCTAAACATCGCCAATCAATAAAATAATAAATATGTACAGTTTTAACATACTTTTACTAATTTAAGTTGTATGTACATTATTTTGCAGTTTTATGATAAGCTACTGTTAGTTAAATGCGTAGGTAGAGTAACATGATTAGATATCCTGACTTGTTGACGTTATCTGTTTAAAATTTTATTTTAACAGTGCCACTAATTGCTAGTGGATAAGCCCTATTATCTTTTTTTCCTAGATGCGCTTCTAAAGTCTGATATTACAAAAAATACATCCTAAGGTTTTTCTTTTCTTGAAATATGTATTTATTTAAGTTTTATAATAAATTTTTAATTTTTTATTTGTTATTATAAAGTCTAATATACAGGGTGTTCCTTAAGTACATGCTAATATTCAAGGTGGTGATTCTTGGACTCATTTAAAGAAAAAAGCTTTATATGAACATGTGCCATAAACGTCTTAACTTTTGAGATACAGGGTGTTAAAATTTCTGAAAAACCAAAAAATTTCGAAAACACTTATTTTATTAAAAACTGTTATACTGGATATAAACCTTATTAAAATAAGTATTTATTATTTTTGTTACATAACTGCTTATTAAAAATTATAAAACCTAATTTTTAAAAGAAAAAATCCCGCAATGCTTTTTTATGGTTTAAAAATATGTAAATAAGTAAGTTTGATTTCTTTTTTCTCTAAAATTAAACAAGATACGAAAAAAATAGGAGACATAAGAGCAGAATTTTTATTTTCTTAATCTAAAGAAAGTACAAAAATTTTACACACATTTACACAGTCAGTGGCGTACCGTTTCTTTTTTGTTAGAAATATTCCTTGAGTTGCCTCTCGAGACGCCACTTATTAAATGTAACTAAGTTTGTGATATATTACCACCTTAATGCCATTAATAATATTGCCTAATAAAAGCAAATTTGGGTAAAGGATGGTTAAGATATTTAAAAAAATAGATATATTTTTAAATCTTAACACTCTGTATCTCAAAAGTTAAGACGTTTAGAATATGTCCATAGGAAGTTTTTTTCTTCAAATGAGTATAAGAATTACCCCTTTAAATATTAGCATGTATTTAAGGAACACCCTGTACATAACCATATATCAAAATTTTGATTGAGAAAAAAAACTTAAAAATAAATATACCGATATGTTTCGGCTATCGGACTAGGCGGGTTTCGTGACTGTAACCTTCACAATTTTTGGCACAATGTTTAAAAACTGCACGTAAAACATTTTGTAAACTTGTTCAACAAAAAGTGACGCGTTCACCTAGTCGGACACCCGAAACATTTGACATTGACAGGCTGGCTAAAGCGCAGCTTCCATAAATGGCGGTATGCATATTCGTGGTAGATTTTTTAAAAGATCCCCCTAAAAAGGTTTTAAAAGGGTTCTTGTTCTTATCACGAAGTCCATTTTATTACTGACACAGACACTAATATCATTCGATAAAAAAAACAGAAAGTTCTAGTTTTAAGAATAGTTATTTAATGTGTCCTTTAATTAAAACAATTTTAAAAAATTAAAGGTTTAAAAAACAATTTTCCATCTCAAGTATCTATTTCAGGGTTTTGTTTTTAGGGCAAGCTGCACTTCAGACTGCATATGCCCGGGATAATGAATGGGTCTTAACTAAGAGATAAGATAGTGCGAATACCCGATGGCTTTCGGCATTAGAAAAAGCTACTTTGACACATAAGTTAACGGCTCACCTATTCAGGGCACAGACTGTCTCTAACACATTATCTTAAAATTCTGTTTTAATTTGTGTTTTTAAAAAACTATAACAATAAAAATACGTTTATTAGATTTCAGGTTGAAATGATATTGTCAGGAAAGCGAATTTAATGAGACAAAATTAAAGTTTTTAAACCAATATATTTAAAAGTGTATATACAGGTTGTTTTAAAATTCAGTATAAATAATTTGAAAACATATTTTTATGGTCCAAATAAGACTTTTTTCCCTATTAATGTCCTAAAATGTACCATCTTTAATCATCTACCATTACATGAACGTTACTGAATCCATCAATTACAGACTACTTTCTTACGTTTTTCTTATATATCTTTAATCATACGCAACGGCTTTCTTTTTTAAAAGGAAATTTTCTCAAAATCCATTTATTGTATCATACAAATGCAGAACAACAAACATTTTGATATTGCTGTGGCCAACTAGCTGATATACCCTTATTTTAAATGAAATTGGCTTACACGTACAGAGTGTTTCATTTTCGATGGTTTTACAAGGTATCTCGAAAATCGTAGGAATTAATAAGAAAATAATTGTAGCGAAGATAGTTCGTTGTTATTGCAATCCATCTTCAGATTTTAAAAGGCCCAGCATAAAAAACAACTAATTACATCACAATTTTACGAAAAACACTACACAAATAACCTAACTAAAGTTTTTTTACCTTATAGCTTCGAGATGACTTCTATTTAATGGCCAGGAACTGTTTTTACTACAGTTGTTTTCTTAAAAGAGGAGATCCAGGGTTCTACATTAGAATTAATATTCCTTACCGTTTTTAAGATACTGTATTGTAAAACCATTAGAAAAAAGACCCTGTACAATTTTGGTCATCATCGGTGTTTACTTCACTCAATCCCCGACTAAAATTTGGTTTTCATTTTTTTAGAACAAGCAATAAATACAATGCCATTAGTAACAAAGTTGTGCAAATTTTTATTAGATTTGATAAGAAAATATAATCACAGTTAATAATTTTTTTTTTTAGCCACTTAGATGGCTGCAGCATTGCCTATTTAAAGGCTGTGGGTGTAGCCACAATATATATAGTGCCAAAAATATTTATTTTATTTTAAAACGTTAAAAATGTAATCAAAACATGTAAATCTTATATTTCTAAATTGGCAAAAGAAGTAAAAGCTCTTTTAGACTTGCTTATTCGTAGATTTTTTAAAATCTAACATACTTTTATTATAATCAGCATTCGCGAGGAACAACTACACCAATTGTAATGAAATTATTTTAGATTTTTTTTTATTTAAAACAATATGCTTATTAACGTAAATTATAAATAGTTTTAAAGAAATTAAAATTGGTTTCTTTTATTTTTTAAATGCTTCGAATAATCTCATAAAAAGTACCATATAAAACTAATGGACCATAATTGGGTTAAAATATTAAAGGACAATAAGATAAATGAATAAGTATAATAAGTAATTAAGGATATAGTACAAAATTAAAGAGGTTAAATGGATAGAAAATTTTATTTTTTGAAAAAAAAATCATTTTTGATAAAAATGCTGGTAATTGACTTTTATTTTAATTCCCCGGCGATACTGATAATAGGCGCGTTCTGCAATTGCCTCTCAGATGCGAGCAGATTTTGTTGACGTCATTTCAGATGAGACGGAGCGATCGGCAATTAACGAATGCAAATAAAATATCCAGATGAAAATACATAACCTTGTTTTTTACTTTGCTGTTATTTATTGTTTGGTTATTATTAGTGCCAATTACCAAAGCACTTACAGTTGTTGGTTTAGTTAGTTTTTGGTTAGATTGTTTTAAAAAGTCAGAACTAATTGAACAACTAAAACAAAAACGAATTAGTACCTATAATTAGATTACATTAGTCATAATGCAAAGGCAAAACAAAACTATTTTCTAATTAGTTAACTAGTATCCAAATTACTATGAAATGGTGCTTACTTCCTCGCACGATAATTTCGTCATATTCGAGAGAGTACAGAAAAGGAACACTAGAGGTTTATTTCATTTAAGTTTCGATTTAACTTTCCTCGAGAATCCTATGATGTTAGAAGGCATAGACTGGAATTGGACTCCCTGGTGAAACGCAGAATAAAAGCTCATATTTTTTTCTGTTTAAATTAATTAATGGAAGCATTGATTGCCAAAGCCTTTTAAGTGAAAATTAATTTTCGTGTTCCGCCAAGGAACACAAAAGAACAGTCTCTTTTGCTGCAGATTTTCATAGAAGCAAAAAGCAACTATGGCAGGTTTTTTCGTTTCACAAGAATTCTTTTGAATGGAAATAGGGCAGACAAAGACTTTTTTAGTTCCTACTTTAGTTTATTTTGAACTGTGATACTGTGATATGTGTGATGTGATAACATTAGATTATTTATTTTTAGTGCAATTTATAAATATTACTTAATTATTGTGCACAGGGCCGTATTATCCATTAGGCTGACTAGGCTACAGCCTAAGGCGCCATAAAAAAATAGGCACCAGACAGAGGAGTAATAGAAGCTAGACAGGGGAGGGCTTAAAAAGTTCAGGTTGAGTAGGGAATTTTTGGTGACTAATTCCTTTGTGAATGCGTGGGAATGACGTGTTTTTTTTTTTTTTTTTTTTTTTTTTGAAAATAGGCGGTCCGGAATTGTAGCCTAGGACGCCTCAAACAGTTAAGACGGCCCTGATTGTGCATATTTAATTTATTTGTAAACCATGTAAATTTGTAAATTGGTGTTGTCGTAAAAAAAATAAATATATAAATATTCCTCTTTTTCTGCAAGAAAAGCATATTTTTTTCGGGGTCAAAGATTTCTACTTCTTGCAAGCTAATCTTTTACGGAAAAGTGTAAGAACTGTGCAAATTAGTTGGAAATTTGTATTACAAAAACAAAATAAAAGATCTAACTTAACCTCAAAGCAAGATTAATCTGCCTTCTCCGTCAAAATACCCCGATTGAATCGAGGACAATCGGATGCATCTAGATGTAATAAACGAACTATAAAGATTTCCTTGCTCTCCTCCGGATTTAAATAAAGAACGGTTTTGTAGCGGTCAGATCGATCCAAGGTAAAGCTGAGACCAGATTTAATTATTTCTGAAAGGGATGCCGCAAAGTAGGCAAATGACCATAATGTTAACAAACCCTTTTGTGAACAATGATTTATTGCAGCAAAAACTATTAGATTCGACGAGATTATAATTCCTTACCGCACGCGTCATATTTTATGGCAGGACAGAGACGAAATAAGATGATGTTTTCTAGGTACGTGATACGTGATTTAGTAATGCTTTTTTATTTATTTAAAAAATAAGTAATCAGGCTCCGTCAGAGGCTATGTGCTTTCGAAAAGGTTTGTTTACCTTATCATTTTTTCTGTACTTGGCGGCATTGTTTTCAGAATGAATTATAAGTGGTTCAGACTATAATAGCAGAACGCGCCTAAAGTATGTGCGATACCCTGATAGAAAATGCGTCGCCTACTGTCTCTTTTCTCCATACCGTCCGTCCGATACTGTCGTAAGTGCGAGTACCTAAGAGTACCTAGTAATTAGGCTTTATTCAAGCTTTGGTGAAATGTTTTGAAAATTATTAAAATAAAAAATTGTTACCACACATTTTCTGCGTGTTTTTTTGTCGCAAAAAATGTTTCCCCATAAATTAAACCTATATCCGCATTATTCAAAAGGAAAGAAAATATTTAAAGATATATTTCAACGTAGATCGTCTGTCGTCACTCGTGTGCCCCTACACGACCCCTACGCATTCCAAACATCACATTAGGCCATGAATCTGCAGTTGACACCTTAAAATCTAGTCGTTTGTGCTTTGGAATCCACCGAATGACATCCCTTTCAGTTTATAATGAGCTGTTTGTCATTCCAAGATGATGTGTCTTAAATATTATAACTCTCCAATTAGTGGTGTAAAAATATAAGGTAAGGACATAAATATTGTTGGCTGTTTTAATAAAAAGTTAAATTTTTAAGAAAAAAATTATCCTGTTGGGCGGTTTTTGGACATCAAAAATTACTTTCGTAATAAAATTGTTAACCATATAAATTTAAAAAAGTGTAATTTTTGTGTTCCTCCTTAGCTGCAAAACTAGTAGAGATTAAAGTCTAAGGAAAGTCAACTTTTCCACATTAACTGGTTAAATGTATTATGCAAAAACAATAGATATAGTAAATTTTTTTAACATTTAAGAAATCGGTACAAAAGAGGATATACAATGTGTCCGCCTAACTACTCTACATATGAGAAACTTTTTTATTATTAATTTTACGAAAAAAGTTATTCCTTATAAAAAGTTCTGCATGATCAAAAACCTAAAAGCAATCATTAGATATTCATTATTTCCAGTGGTATTCGAGGTTTTTCAAAAACATGAATTTTGTTTAAGAGAAAATTACCCTTATTTTTGAAAATCTTGAAAATTATTATAAAGAAAAAATGTTTAGAAATAAAAATAAATCCTAAATATGCAAACTCATACATTTTCAAGAAAAAGGTTTTTTGTAATTATTTATGATAAAACGATAAACATTTAAATTTGTACATTTGCAAATACTTATTTTGAAATGTAATATCTAAAGAAAGCTTAGGAACTGTCAAAACAGTGAAAAGTTACAGAAACGCTCGTTATCGCATAAAAAATTAAAGAAAAACTTGTTTTTTGTAAATGAACGAGCTTGCATATTTAAGAGTTAAACCAATATATTTAAAAGTGTATACAGGTTGTTTAAAAATTCAGTATAAATAATTTGAAAACATATGTTTAAGGTCCAAATAAGACTTTTTTTTCCTATTAATGTCCTAAAATGTATCATCTCTACCATTACATGAACGTTACTGAATTAAGCAATTACAGGTTACATTCTTACATTTTTTTATATATCTTTAATTATACGCAATTGCTTTCTTTTTTAAAAGGAAATTTTCTCCAAATCCATTTATTCTATCATACAAATGCAGAACACCAAAAATTTTAATTTTGCTGTGGTCAACTTGCTGTATACCCTTATTTTAAAAAATGGCTTACACATACAGAGTGTTTCCTTTTTAATTCTAAACACTTTTCCTTTATAATAATTTTTGATATCTTCAAAAATCAGGGTACTTTCCTCTTAAACAAATTTCACATTTTTTAGATACCTCGTATACTACTGAAAAATTAAATATCTAATTATTGCATTTTAGGTTTTAGACCATGCAGAACTTTTATAAAGAATATTTTTTTGTAAAAATGCATAATAAAAAGTTTCCCATATGTAGAGAACTTAAGTGGACACAATGTACAGGGTGGAGTCATCGTGGAGGCAAGTGGATTGCTTACGAAAACGGTAAAGATTTTTGCAGCGGGATTTTTTTTTGAATGATGCCAACTTACAAAGTGTTGCATATTTCTAAAATATTTAATTTATGTGCAGAGTTGCTTTGAGTTGCTGTGAACAAAAATTTATTTTTAAAAACAGACGTCTGTTTCTTGCATCATTTGAGTCTTCCACATAAAATTCTTAGCATGCAGCTATTTCATGATACTATTTTTCAAGTTAATAGTTTGGGAGTTATAAACAATTGAAAATCAAGATTTTTATCTTTGACCACCGGGCAAGAAACGGTTCAAGGATTGCAGCCAGTAAGCAAGCCTATCTTAACTTTTAAGAGACCACAATGGTAGCAAAGGCTGGATCAGATGAGGGTTAAAAAAGAAGATGAACTAACCTTTACAGGATTGGCTTATTCACTTTTTTGCTCATTAGAAGCCCCATAAAGTTAAAGATGGAAAGTGCTCATACTGCATCTTGGACTGTTTTTGCTCATTAAATGGTCAGAAAAAGGTTTCCGTTTTCAGCTATTGGCTTTGGAGTAGAGTGAGCAGCCAGATATAAATTACATGTGAACTCAAAAAATATCTGTGATCCTGGGACGTTTCAAAAAATCAAATTTTATAATTTGCTATTATTAAGGGCACCACCTTTACAAAATAAAAAAAAAGGCCCAAGTATGCCCAATACTTCAAATGTTACATCACCAAAAAAATCCTGACGCTGTTTTACCGTTTTCGTAATAGTTACACCCTTGATGACTTCACCATACCTGGTAACCAGTTATAAATGTACAACTCCCTTAACTTTTTTATTTTTGTCGTACAAAATAATTGTAATTATTAGTTTGTTGGGTTAAAACTGTAGTTTCTAAATTAGTAAAAAGATTTTTATTATATCTTAAGATATACAGGGTACGACAAAAGTATGTTTTTTTTTGTAATGAAACACCCTATATATTATTTCACCATTAAAAAATAATTCAAAACCTTAAAAATCACATTTCATAAACCTATCTTAATTAGTTTTTCGAAATATGGCCATGCGTATCTGAATAAGAATTTTTGTATTTCTTGACTTAATAAACCTATATCGCCTTAACTTTTTTATTTTTTAACGTATTAAAAATTATGCAGTATCTGCATCTTTCATCTTGATTATTTTTCTCTTAAGATATACGGGGGTACGACAAAAGTACTGATTTTTTAAAATGAAACACCTTGTATATTGAATCACCATTTAAAAGATAATTTAAACAGCGTTACAAAAATACCATATTTTATGGGTCTATCTTTAATACTTTTGGAAATATGGCCATAGATAAAATTTTACTACCTACATAATTGAAATTTACACTTATTCCTTTAGATTTGGATGACCAATGACCATATTTCCGAAAGTAAAGTAAATAGACTAATGTAGATAGTATTTTGAAAGCTCTTTAAAAATATCTTTTTATTAGTATAAATAATATACAGGGTTTTTCATGTAAAAAATATACGTTTTGTCTTACCGTACTATTTTAAAAGATATTTCATTATTGATTTAGAAACTGCAGAATTTAAGAGTTTACCCAACAGACTGATATATTTATTTATTTAGTAGCAATAAAAAATAAACAAGTTACCGGTTCATACATATATAAATAAAAACTGCGGTAATATATCACGATAATAACTTGTGGTTGTCGTCTTCTTAAAAACAAATAATATGCATTAAAAACAACTTAAATAAAGTTTGTAGTGAAACCACAATCAGTCCACTGTAAACTCAACGTTGTCATCTTAAATCATTAAATAAATGTCCATATCAGAGCCGGACTAACTGAAATTTATTCTTGTAATGATGATGCTAACTTAACATATGCACTTAGAAAATCCAGTAATTTATTTAAAGCAATATTTTGCAATTCAGGACCATTTAATAATATAATTTTACAGCAGTGTCTACGCCTGGTGCTGATAAAAAAATATTATATCGTTTTTGTTAGGTTCCAAAGCACTTAACCTTCCTTTAAGTTTAACGTTAGTGTGAGACAAAGGCCAGTTTTAACTTTTCTTGCATATAGCAAAGAAAAATACTTTATAATTGATAATTGAAGTTTATTTCTTGTCTTTTATATTTGACGTCAGGAACAAAACCCTTTGTGATGACATGAGATAGAAGCGTGTGTCCAGAATTGCCACATTTATTAGATTTCTACTTGTTCGGTAGATTTCCATAAATTATTGAGGACAACTTACATTGATAATTTATTAAAATCTAAGCTTTGTACTTTGATTCAATATTAATTACAGGTATACACTCCATGCAACTATGCAAGATATGTGTCAGATAATATCAAAAGAAATATCAGTGTACGGTAAGCTTGTTAAAAATGTGACCAATAATGATCTAAATTTAAAGGTGCTAAATAAAATATTATTTAAATATAATAAATATGATACCAAAAATATTAAAAATATATTTATATTGCTTTGACGAGGAAGTACTATAATTGTTTTCATTAGTAACGGTCATTTTTTGTGTGTTTCGTTAATATTTATAATACATTAATTTTAAACCTACAAACTGAAGTAATGTTACAATTAATTTAATATGTTTTAGTATATTTTTAAAAAATCGTAAATTTTTCAAAAATAAAATGTGACTCTTGTTTTTTTTTTTAATTTTGTTTTAGGCAACGTCAGTAATCACAGGGTGTCCCACCGGGAACTGCCGCGATCGATTTCTTGAAAAGTACGCTTTAAAAATTTTTAAAATTTGGTAACAATATAAAGTCCGGGGTACAACTAAAATATTTTGACAGCTCTACCGCTTTCTGGTTATACCGATAGTTATGTCAACTTCCATATTTTAAATGGAGCACCTATATATTATTCATTTTCAAACTCTGCGTAAAATTCTTAACATAATTTATGTATACTGTCTTTACCTAAATTCAGCTTTTTGACTTATTTTAAATTTTATATCAAAAATGACGTTTGCAAGCCATTACATGACCTCAATTTCTTCTAAACAAAAGGCTTTAGCATATGTGTTGAGGTTAGGTTCATAGCTAGAAAGCAATACTTTAGTAACTGTATCGATATTTTCACAATTAATTAATACAAAGTGGTCAAAAATATCCGTTAAAAATTATAACGACAAAAACCTTAAAAGTCAAATTTTTCAAATGGAAACCCCTATTTTTTTATTACCTTTTTCTATTAAGCATTAAAAATAAGAGGGTATGTTTGTATAAGGATGTCTATTCCAAAAATTTATATTTTTCCAAATTCGAACGATTTTATATTTATATAATTCTGTTCAATGCATTTTAGGTACGGGGTAGTTGACTGTGACGCAGCATTTTGTCGTCGATGCTAACTAGGAAGCCAAACTAAGCCGTACTTAAAAGCATTGTTAGAATAGATAAATAATAAATTCTTAACATTCAAAAACTATTAATTTTTTTAAAAAGAAATCCTTAAACAAACTAATCCTTAATTTTAATGCTTAATAGAGATAAGGTAAAAAAGACAGGGGTTTTTATAAAAAAATACTTTAAAGGTTTTGTCGTTATAATTCTAACGGATATTTGATCACCTCTATATTTATTAATTGTGAAAATATCAATACAGTCTTCTTAAATAGTTCTTTCTCTACAAGAGACCCAACCCCAACTTATATTAAAGGTTTTTATTAAAAAGAAATTGATGGTTATGTAATGGATTGCAAACGTCGACTTTAACATAAAATTTAAAATAAGTTAGAAAAGCTTGGACTAGGTATAGAACATTATCTATAAATTATATTTAGAATTTTAAGCAGTTTCTAAAAATAAATAATATATAGGGTGTTCCCGTTTAAATTAAGGAAGTTGACATTAACTTCCGGTATAACCGGAACTGGTAGAGCTGTTAAAAAGTTTAGTTGTATGTCCCTTACTGACTTTATATTGTTAACAAATTTTCAAAATTTTCTGAAGCGTACTTTTCGAGAAATTGATCCCAGCAGTTCCCAATGGGACACCATGTATAGGCTGAGCATAATCTTTTATACCTCGGGTCCTACCATTGACGTGTAGTATAGTCTAACTGCCTTTTCACATTAGCGAAAGACGGAAAGTCGGGCGACAGATCGACGCTATCGAAGTGTGTCTGGAGTCTTATATAAGACCTTTCACACGTTGAGAACGCGGCAAGTCGGCTGTGCTACCCAAATTTAAAAGACACTTATGCAATGACCTCAAAATTTATAAATTTATAGAA
This sequence comes from Listronotus bonariensis, assembly GCA_014170235.1. Taxonomy (NCBI): domain Eukaryota; kingdom Metazoa; phylum Arthropoda; class Insecta; order Coleoptera; family Curculionidae; genus Listronotus; species Listronotus bonariensis. Next base: position 57,936 of record JACEGR010003308.1, read on the forward strand.
AGACTGGTTTATTTAGAAATTTTTGTAACTTCTGATTTTTTTCTTTTTCGTTAAACTCAACAATTTCAAATAGAAAAATAAAATGTAAAAAAAATCCATTTGTTTAAAAAGCACCCTATATACATTTATTAATAAAATAATTGAAAAATGTTATTTGGATATAAAAATCTGTTTACATACCTTAATTAACTGTTAAAAATCCCTTACTTATATTTTCTTATCAGTAGTTGAGCTTAATGTTGTATTTTTTACACTACAAACAATGTAAACGGTATAAAATTAAATACTCATATTTTTTCTCAAAATGTTAATTAGTGACTTCTGGCAGTATTGGTCAAATAGAGCTATAAAAATATGTTTAAATTTTTATTATCAAATTATTTGTTTATATCATTTTGTCATACTCGTGATTTAATCCATCGTTCATAACATACAGTGTGTCCCAGGATAGGTGTTACATGAGGAAAAATGGACCAAAAATATTTGAACTTTAAAACGAAATTCGGGGAAACTGGTTGCATGGTCCAAAACTAATAAATACAAATTTTACTCCAACTGGAATTATACAAGGCAAGTTATAACTAAAAATATGAAAAATGCCCGAAAATTAACTTCATCTATTTTAAAAACTAGAGCACAACTGTATAAGTAAATGTTGTAGAGAGTTGAATTTTATGTCAAAATTTAAAGTTAAAGCATGAGAGGTAGCCCTGTATATTACCAATCAGAGTAAAATTTTGTATTTATTAGTTTTGGACCATGCGACCATTTGGTCCATTGTCCTCTTGTAACACCCATCCTGGGGCACATGTATGTATGTACAGTTTTGTTTTATTTAGTTTATTTCCATGAGCACACATCTACCATGTTTTTATAATCTTAAACAGTTTTCAAAACTTTTCCAAAATTCTCATTGTCGATGCCGATAAGGAATAGTTTCACCTATACACTTTAAAAGAGTTTAATATTTATTTATAAATCCTTTTAATATCCGTTAGGTCAGTCCGACACTGATCGATGTTCTTGAGACGGAGAGGAAGAGCACCGAAACACACCGGCGCGACATTACACAGAAACCCTTTCCGAAGTCGGCTCCACTCTGCCGATACTGTCATCGACTCTTCTTCACGAAGAAATTGTATCAATTAGGATTACGTAGTCCGACCGAAGCGGCCAGTTTGGGCATCAACTAATTATCATTCGATATTCTTTTAATTACACGCAGTCTGATTAATTAAGGCTGTTAATTCATCTAGCTTATGTCATAAATTCGGAGGAAATCATTGATCTTTTTTAGTCAGGTCTTTGATACATGATGCGGCTACTGGTTCTGTTTCATTTAAGTTAAATATTATCTACGCGTATGTTTAAATGATTGTTTTTGTGCGATGACAAATCTTTTAATATTATTATAAAAATCTGATTTGACGTGTATTATTCCTAACGTAACCCCCAACTACAGACGAGGGTTTATTTTGACTCCTCAGTCATTGCGATTTATAGGTAGGTAGGGGAACCCTAGAGGAGGATTTCGAAATTTACTACAGCGCGACAGATTAATATACCAGAGGATATCTTATACCCCCACCAAATATGAATCCTGTATCCAGGGCCGGTCATAAAAAACAAAAATATATCCATTGGAAATTATCATGCGCTTCAGATTAAGAAAGGGGGAGTTAATTACATGCTAAACAGTGTATATCCACTAATCTGACAATTTAAGAGTGACGGAAGGAAAGCAAAGGGCTACAAATTAAAAAAAAACGTTATCCTGACTTTCTCGAGAGTAGAGCGTGGCCATTTTTTTTGTTTTGAGGAAAATAATGTAAAAATAACGAAAATTAATATATTGAGTGGCGCACCACAAACGCCTCGGTCTCTAATACAAAAACGGTATTATTTTTTTAAATAATTCTTCACAGAGATATGTCGGTATATTGAGAGGAAAATTTAAAATTATAAGGAATTATACAGGGTTTTCCAAAAAAAGATTATTTGCTTAGTTTGAATTTGCTAGATCTTTTTAAACATAGGGGTTAGGTTGATAACACGTCTGTTATAACGTTAATAAAATTTTTGACGTTTGTAGTTACGGGTTAAGAACAAAAATGGTGTATAAAACGTCCAGTTTGTATCGTTAGAGAACACCGATCAAAGTTCGATTAAATCCGAGCATACCAAACATTTTTAAATAATTTTAAAACATTTAAATACAAAACGTAAATGTATGTTTCTTTTTAGTTTATAATTAAGGTACAATTTAAAAGTTCTTTTAAAATAATGTGTCAAATTGTTTTTGTTTTGCCTTTACAAATTTTAACATGTATCTTTTTGTCTTTTTGTTACAATCTTAAAATATAAAATCTAATTAGGATCATGTTAATAAAAAAATGTTCACAAAGGTTTTAAAATCAATTTAAGGATTAATCTTAACACAGATTTATAACTGTGACTATTCTGACTTTTACTTTAGACCCACCGAAAAAGTTAACTTTTCTCCCAAGGGCCGAAAGTAAAAGTAACTCAAGCAACAGTCGCAAAAATTTAAAAGTTTGCCGACTTGACATCTTATTTCATATTTTAGACATCTCTGTGACAACTTTACGTCATTATTTTTTTAAGTTGACACATTTTAATTCTAAATAAGTTTTTACTTGTAATATCACTGGTGCTTAATTTATTTCTAAAAACTTTTTCAAGGCCACGAATATTCTATATATAATTTAATTTTCTGTATTTGTGGCCAAGAAATATTTCGTGGAGTAATTTAAGAACTTGTGGTATTTGGTAAGAAAACTTTTGACCAAATTATTAGTTTTACCTAACCTAATATTCTTTTAATTTTATGTTTGTGTCTTTTACACAAGCTTCACAAATATAACATAAAATAAATATTTTCCATTTTACCAATAATTGTAGTTGCAAATTTATATAACTGTAACATTTAACTGTATTTATTCTTTTATGTTATATTAAATTTATATTACTACAGTTGGTAAAAAAGTACATTTTAATTTTTTAGACTTTCGTTTGCTCTTCAATTACTTCTGCTACTCCAGTCCTAAGATATTATTTTCCTGTAGTTGTATGCAAATATTATTTAGAAACTTAAAACTGTACATTCTTTTATATTTGGTACGTCTAAAATACTACAACGGGTAGAAGATACCATTTTCTTTATTTATTTATGTAAATGAGAGGCATGGCGTTAAAACAAATTCTATGATTATGTCAAAACATTTACACTACAATTATTGGCTTCAGGGTATCCCAGGAGAAAAAAATCCAAAAATACTTGGATTGTCATAGTAAGTAGTGGTGTGTAATTTTCCAAATAATGTTTTGTTCTAAGTTCAAAATAAAGGTATGTAGATTTCCCTTATGCAAAATTTATAAAGGAGGAGGGTCGATAAACGAAGATTTTCCGCCCATCACACACTCGAAAAATCAAAATTCAATTTCAAAATATTGTCATGAGATTTTGTTTAGTTCAGGATGTTGTTTTTCTTTTATAAGATTTACGTATTAAATTATACACCAAGATATTTGAACTCAAAAAGAGGGTGTTTCTGCAATTTTCGTATGTTTTTGAAGTTTGTTTAATAGTTTGAAAGACATTTCACTTAAAAGCGTTTTGTGAATCATATGACATAAATACTACTCTTATTAACCTTGCATTTAAACATTTTTAGATAATTATTGCAAGTTACCTTATTAGGCTCGGAAATTATTAATACCGGCCTTATTTAAATAGTGCTTGTACCCATATTATTGTAAATCATGTTGACAATACCATTAACCTAAAAAAATATAAAAAAAATTGTTGTTTTTTGTTATTGTTTTGTGTTGTAGGGTTGGATTTAACACAACTTCAAAAATACGTTTAAAAAGCAAGGTTTTAAGTATTTTTTCTTCTAAAAACTTTTCGATTTTGCGGTCGGCAGCCGTTCGGTAAGACGAACAGTTCCGAAGTTAAATAAGACCAAAATAGGGCACGACCTAAAACCGGCATAAATAAAGCCAGGCACTAGACTTATTAAGGGAGTCCATATCCTACCATGCATCTACGCAAGCTCAGATGTCAAAATAAGGCCGGTATTATAAGTGCCTGGCCTTATTTCACTGTGCTATAATTCTCTATTTTGACTTGGTTCATAGTGCGCTTCTACTAAATAAAACAAAAACATGTTTAAAAATACTTAATTTAATTAAAACTTCTATTATGTAGTCTTATCCAATTGCTTTTGGTCCTAAATGGAGAATAAAAATAAGTTTGTATCAATATATATACGTGCATATGACCTATACATTTTTTTTTATTTCATCGGCTTCATTAAAAACAGATTTTTAAGTATATATAAAGTGTACTATAAAAGTCGCGTTAAGAGGCTAATGGGCGAAAATAAAATTGGGCCTTATCGACCCCTCCTTGGCATCTACCTTGTATACATATGCTAGAATTTATTTTAACTTTAATTAGTGATTTGTGAGTTAAGGCATATGCAGACATTTTTATTGGAAATACATTTTTTTAAACGGTAAAAAAGAAAAAATCTAAACGGTTCAACAATTGTCTCGGTCACTGTAATATGACATCAAAGTAAAGTTTTAAAAAATAAAAAAAATATTCTATGTAATTGAAATACAATTAGGTAGTTGTTACTAAGTTAAAGCCATGTTAACAAACTTGTAGTTAGGTACAACTTATTTTACTAATCGTTACTATAGTGTTTTTGCGTTAATTATGCACAGTAATAAAATACTTTACTCATCTGCTTGCTGGACAAAATTGATTTCTATTAAATAAAATAGTTCAGAGAAGGGGAGGGAAAAGGGTTATTCGTTTTTAAAAGGTACGTATTTATTTTATTTATTTATTTTTTTTTTTACGACTCACAGTCAAAATTTATTTACTAAACTTAATGATGCATTAAAACGTAATGTTAAAATATTGTGTAAAAGAGAGTGTTATATTGGTAAACCAAATAAATTTAATTGTTGTTTTAATTTGTTGTTATTAAGTTGTTATAATAATAAGTTTTTAAAAGTATTTGTATCGTTTTTACATACCTGTACAAGAACTTTAAATTGGAGATGCTATACAGTATGTCCACGGATCGATTTTACAATAGAACAAATAGACCAAAAATTTTTTTGTTTAAGAAAGTCGTCTATAGCAACTGTATTTGCTTCTGAAAAAAAAACAGGATTTACATTGAGAAGTTTGTTTTGTTTTGTACAGGGGCTCCAAAAACTACAAAAATGTAAAAATGGACCAAAAAAACTGCCTTTATTTTTATTAATTTCACAAAATGGTTAATAAAAAGGTTTCTAGAATTATATAAGGATCCCATATTTAAAATAAACCACTTTTTAGTGTCTTTTATTCATAGTCGTGTCTTGCACATTTTTACGTAATTTACCTCGTTTTAAAACGACACACTAAATTATGTTAGTTTTTAAATATGTTTAAATTCAAAAATGTAAAACCAGATAAATTACCCTTAAAAGGCGTAAAACATTATTGAAACAATAGGATACAAAAAAGTTCTTTATTTATATGTACAATTTTGGATATCAAATTCTAAAAACGTTTTTTATTTGACACTTTGCTAAATTATTACAAATTAAGGCGCAGTTTTGTCTTGGTTCATTTCCCCATTTTTGTAGTTTCTGGAGCCACTGTACAAAAAAAACAAATTTCTTAACTTAAATCCTATTTCTTTAAGAAGCAAAAGCAGTTGTCATACACGACTTTCTTAAACATTTAAATTTTTGATCCATTTGTTTTGTAGTAAAGTCCTGGTCATACGGTATAAAAAAATAAACATTATTTGATTTTAAAAAATATCTAAGCAAACATGAGCTCTTTATTTTAACTCTAAGGGGTCACTACTTTTATTTTAGTTGCCCATTTAATTAACATGAGATTTTTTTTAAATTAAATTTGCGCATAATTTACACATTAAAAAAAAACATTTAATTTGCTTTAATTAAGTTAAGTCTTTTAGCTTTAAAATACTGACTAATAATTTAAGTAAAAATTTTGAGAATTATTCAAAACAATGATTGCAAGCTATTTCTTTAAATTTCGAAACTTAGTAATTTTTAAATGGCTTTAACTACTTATATTAGTTTTTTTGTACAGAGATTTATACTTTGCCCAGTGGCGTAGCGTGCCTTTAAGGGGCCCCATATCACAATAAGTTAGGGGTTCCCAAAAAAATTAAAAACCAATAAAAAAAGACTCCGTAGAGAGGCCCAAAAAAAATACCCCGTAGAGAGATAAATAAAGACCAAAAAGGAAATAAATAAATAAATAAATAAAAAATTCCCTTTTTCCAAAAACTCTGTTTTTCTTATTTTAGCATTGTTTTAAAAAAGCCCACTTTTCCAATCTAACGGAGAATTTTACTGATTTCTACCACTAATTTTTCTTACGATATTGCTGATACGGCGATAGCTATCCCCTGACTCTGTCTTAGAGTTTTATAGAGCTCAAAGACTTATTTTTAGGAAAATAAAATGTTTTTTTATAAAAAAATTGCGTAAATATGTGTAAATGTACATAAATTAAAACAAAAAATATTTGTTCTATGTTAACTAAATGGAAAACAAAAATAAAAGTAGCGACCCTTAGACTCAAGCTATAGGCTTGCTTGACCCCCCAATGTGACACTTTTGCATGACCGTCTGGTTATGCAAATATTTCTATTTCCATTTGTCTAAACATTGCTTAGGTAAACAGAATCAAATACTAATTGACTAAGCAAACAGCATTTGAAAATGAAAATATAACTTTTGCCTAGGCGAAAGCCATTTGCCTGCGACATTTATACCAAACATCAGAAATTATTAAAATATGTGAATACTTAGTTTTAGTTCTTTCACAATGCCAAGATATAGTGCCTTTTCTCCCCCCTTCTACCCTCTCAAACTTCAACATACCAGAAATCAAGGTGCCCCAACATTGGCTACAGAATTTATGGCAACCCTATGCAAGATACAATATTTTTTAAACATTATAAAATATTTAAACTTTATTTTCCTACATTTTACATTTCATATTACAATTAATAAATTTATAGACTTAGTATTGTCTTATTTAACTTATAACTAAGTTGATGTAACTCATTAATTTGTAAAGTAAAATTTAAGGTAGTACCTAACCTAAAAACCAGAAACAAGAAATAGTACAGGAAATAACAAAATAGTACTGACCCCGATAAAATAACATGCGTTGTACATAACTAAAAATATCGCCTAATTATAGCCATATGATAAAAATAAAACATACTGAAAGTTAGTTGGTGATAATAGATATGTCCATTACATTTATAATGGCGTTGATAATGTTATCACTAATAGCATTTTTAGTGATAAAACCCACATGTAATGATAGTGATAAGGAGTGATAAGACTTTTGTTTTGTGCTTTACAGTTTAAAAGAGACAATATGCAGGTTTGCTACTTACCATTACATTTAGGTGCATTGATCTATTGTAATTGACTATTATCATAATTATGGTATGTTTAGTTATAAAAAGTATTCTAAAATTTATGCAAGTGTATGTGTGCTCAAAGTGAGCACAAAAAAAGAATTTTCCCTTTTTTATATTTTTAATAAAAGCCTCCGTTTACACCAAAACTCACAAAACAGTAACCGAAATTTAAATAAATAATAGCATATCGATACGGGCTAAGTTGGAAAAATAAGTATTTTTCATTTTTTTTTAAAGGGAGGTTCTGTTTTGAAAATATGAAGTAACTTTTACCAGTTTTCCAAAAAGATTTTTCTTTAAATTCAAAATTAAAGGTAGTTTACTTTTATGTCATATTCGTTAATTTGCATCTATTCGCTATGATTAATTTAAATATCGATTAGTGTTTTGTGAGTATGCAGCGATTTTTACTAGGATTTTTTAAAGAAATTAATAATAAAAAGTTTTTTTATATGGGTGAACATTTATGGCGGTCACTCTATAATTTTAGGAGAAAGTTGAAATAATTTCTTTTGAAAAAATTCCATTCTTAAGAAAAAGAGAGAAAGCATACAAGAAAATTTTGTATTAGGAAATTAATGGCAATTATTTGTATAACATTTGCTCAGCATATGTATTTTTATGTTTGAAAAAAATTATGTAAATTAAGTAAGGAGTGATTCATTTAGAAGTACTTTTTCTAGTACGTATTTTTGGATAGATAAGAGGGTTCAAATTTTAAACTGTTATGGTATTTGTGTTCAGTACTGTTTGACAATTTATCCTGGAAACACTTACAACGTCCAAAACTTGTTCAACTGTATTATGTGCGCTTCAGGCAACTTATGCTCCAGACAATTGGCTGTATCATCACAAAAATGAGGACTCTTATTTCCATTACTGGATAATTCTTGACCAAATGAGCCACATCCATCACGTAGTGCAGAAAAGATAGCGGCAGTAGCTGCGAGTGTACGTACTAATTGATTTAACGCTCGGAAATTACAGCTTAAGAACAGACCATGTTAGGCGTAGTTAAGGCCAACATTTGAAAGCTATAATATTTAAAAAAAATAATGTAAGATATAGTTCTTTCGTATGATGATAAATATTACTTAATAAAAATATTTTTTAAATTTTAATTTGTATTTGTAAAGTATGAATTACCCCATATATTATACTTTATTTAAATTAGGTAAATTTTAATGCAGATTTACATAAAATGTTGTTATATTTAAAAGTCTAAATTTTCTTTGCTTACAAGTTTTATGCTGTATTTAAAATGTTTTTTAATTTAACATATTTTATAATTTTATCTAATTGTTTGTTCTGTCGTTGTGAAATTATTAAAATATTTTTATTTCCGCAATTTTACTTTAAAAAGTTTACGGGCTACTTAAATGTGCACGGGCTAAAAATTTTAATTTTATTTTGTTCCTTATTAGGTCCTTTTAAAAACTCCGTAAATGTCGAGGCAGTAAACGTGGACTTAAGTGAGTGCCTTTAATTTATGTCCGGTATAAGTTATTAAACTTGACCTTTCACGAACATGGCTTGCAAATAATATCAAAGGAAAATACCATTGAACTTGATACCTTTTATAGCAGGTATATTTTTATTATTATTTACTAACATATATATTTTTTTACCACAAAAACTAACAAAATATACTGTGGGGGTGGCCAACCATATTCGACACGGTTTCGCTGGATAACTACAGGATTTTCAAAAAACTTAATTGTGTAACTTACATGTAGGTAAAGTTCGGATAAGACCAGAGTATCGAGGCCTGTCCAGTTGGACCGTATAGGGATGCATACGCGCGGAACCACGAGTTTCTCTGTTGGGAACCGCAATTGGAGGAACTATTATTCCTCAGAGAAGAAGCCATGGAAATACCTATAAAAAGCGATAGATCCTCTACAGCCCGACGATGGGCAAGAGAGGGAAGCCTTTCTGTAAGTGAAGGATCATTAATGAGACGAATAGCTCTTCTTTGAATAGAATCCAGAATGCTGTGGTTGTGAGGTGACGCCCACAAGATTGAAGGTGTCTTTGCTTTCTAAAACTTGGCCGCTCATAAGTAGAGGATAAATATTTGGTAACTCTTTTCGCGACAAGGAACATGATTGTGTTTTGGATGCATTAAAGTGGACGAGATTTTTGGCGCCCCAATCCAATATTAAATTAAAATCCTGTGAAAGAGATATCTGCATTGCTTTTTGTTTTCCAAATCAGGTTTAGTGATGGGTTTAGGAACCCGAAAACTGGTGTGAAGGGTACTATCGTCGGCGAAACTATGAACGGAATTGGTTGTGGACGAGAGAAGGTCGTTGATGTGAAGAAGAAACAATGTAGGTGCCAGAACGAAGCCCTGAGGCACTCCAGCATTTACTTGGTGAAAGCTCAAAGAATGGCCGTCCACAATAACTGATATACGTCGATCAGATAGATAACTAGAGAGCCAAGTACAGAGTTTAGTTGAAAGACCATAGAATCGAAGTTTATTAAGAAGTGCGGCATGCCAGACCTGGTCAAAAGCTTTGGATATATCAAGAGCAACGATCTGGGACTCACCTAGAAACTCAAGAGACTTATTCCAGCAGTGTGATACGAAGGAAAGAAGATCTGCTGTAGATCTTTTGTGGCGAAATCCATACTGCCTATAGCGCAAAATTTTGTGTTTTTCTAAATACTTAAGAATTTGTGAATTAATGAATTTTTCCATTACTTTACAAAAAACTGAAACAATTGAAATTGGTCTATAGTTAGATGGAAGAGATTTAGATCCTTTCTTGGGAATAGGTTGAACACGTGCAGCTTTCCAGCTCTCCGGAAAGATACCTGTGTCGTAAGAAATTCAAAAGAGCCGAGTTAAGATTGGTGCAAGTTCTGGAACACATTTTTTTCCCATATTTTTTTCCTATATCTCTCAGGGTTAGCTAGAAAAGTGTGAAGTATCAAAGATATATAATTTTAAATAAAATACGCTAATTTTTATGCCAGTTTTAGTTTCTACATAAAAAAATAACTAATAGTTAATTTATAGTACTAAGTGAATAACTTTATTAGTTTTTGTAATATTTATTTTTTTGCGGGGGTGCAATCAAATTGGCTTTAACACTATTAAATTTTTAAACTTTAAAATCAAGGAAAAATATGCTATATCTCATGTGGGTCATATCGAGATAGTTAAAAAAAAAAAAAGTTTTGCTCTCTATATTTTGAAAACTCTGTATTTCTGGACATATGTATATATAAAGTTTCTTTTATAAAATTAACTTTAAAATTTTGGTACCGCAATTAGAAAACACCCTGTAAAAGTATTATTTTTATATTATAGGCTTTCTTTAAAAAAATTATTAAACGCTGCCTTAAAAATAATATGCTTTAGGAAAGGTATTATTGCGACTCTTTTAAAAACATAACTTGTGGGCGAAAAAGGCATATTAAGAAAATTTACGATAAAACAATTCTCGATATACAGCGTGTCTACTAAAATTCGCACCATATGGAAAATTTTTTAAAATTAATTTCTTGAAAAAATTTATTATGCAACCATCAGATATTAATTTTTTGCAGTGGTATCCGAGGTATATCAAAAAATAAAAATTTTACTCAAGAGGAAAGTACCCCTATTTTTTATAATATCGAAAAAGAAAAATGTTTAGGAATAAAAATAACATTCAAATGTGCAAAGTTGTTTATTTTTAAGAAAAACTTTTGTTATCAATTTTTATGCGTTAAGGGTGAAAATTTAGGTTTGTCTATTAGTGCACACTTTATTCGAAATGTAATATATAAAGAAAGCTAAATGATTGTCAAAAGAGCAAAAAGTACCAGAAACACTCGTAATCGCAGAAAAAATATTTAAAAAAAAAAATCCCTTTTTTGCATATTTAAAAAGTATTTTTAATTCTAAAAAGTTTTCCATATGGTGCAAACTTAAGTAGACACGCTAAATAAACTTTCATAGAATTAGCTCTAAAATTTTGGTACCGCAATAAGAAAACCCCGTATAAGTAATATTTTTATATTATACTCTTTCTTTAAAATAATATACTTTAGGAAAGGCATTATTGCGACTCTCCCAAAAACAGAACTCGTGGGCGAAAAAGGCATATTGAGAAAATTTACGATGAAACACTTCTCGATATACATAAAAAGCTCTTGTCGGCTTCGTTAAAAGGGCAGCAGCGCGTATAAAACACCGTCTCAGTGTCTTGTAAGTGACTCCAGCGCGACTGTGGGAGTAAAATGGTCCTTCGAGCGGACTAATAGGGCCTATTTTTTCGATGAAACGATCGCGCCGTGCCGGTACTTGCTTTGATTTTAGTTCGGATGACATTAGACAGGCGCCGGGTCATGTTTTAAGCCCCAAATAATATAAAACACAAGAAAGATCTTCAGGATTAAATCGGATTAATTTAAGACCACGATGTTCATAATGCAAAATGATACATAGGTAGCGCTTTTAAATGGGATTTTTTTATATAACTCCCGTTCCCTTAAGTAAAAAATGTGGCAATTATAAGTATAAACAACTAAAAGAAAAAATATCTACCAAACAATTTAAAACATTAGCTTAAAAATTTAGTTTTTAGCATCAGAGGAGCTGTGGGAGCTATTTGGTATACCAGGCATAAGTTAATTTTGATCCCTCGATCTAGTATCTTGAAAACTATAAGAAATATCAAAAATCTTATATGCGACTTGCGATCTCTTTTGGTTTAGGTAAACAATTATGTTAAAAACAGTATATGGCTATTGTGATCCATCTAGATGCTAGGGGATGATTTTTAGATTTTAATTTTTATCAGTCATTTTAACAACTTTCTTAAACTTGATTTAAATAGGTTAGTTATGTTGTTGTTACTGTTCAGAACCGTGATGTAATTAGTGGTTTTAAATGTTGCGCAGTTTTTGACAAAATTACTCAACTTATCACATCTTGTATATTTTAATATATTTATACTTTTTTAAATATTAAGCCATTTTTGCAATTAACAAATATATAAAATATTTCATTAAAAAAATAATATTTTTAAAGTAAATTTTCTAGACTTTAATAGTGAAACTTTGCGGGATTGAAGATTATAATATTGTTTATTCTTAAATGGTAATCTACTATATTTAAATTAAAAAAAAAACTTTAAAAGGTTCTGCAACAATTTTTTTCAATTGTGGATAAAATGTTACTCAGCAGATCCTTAATTAATTAATAGGAAAAGTTGTAAAACATAATATATAAATATAGTTAAAGAAGTCGCTTTGTGTACAAAAATGATGATTTTTACCATTTTTTAAACCGAGAGGCTCATTAGGTAGGTACTAACGTTTTTGAAATTATTTTTACTTTTATAACTTGGATTAAAAAATGGTTAGAAACTAAAACAAAAATAAAATATCAAAGCTGTCTATCTCAGTATTAATATACCGGGTAGTGCGTCGCCGAGCGGAACATAGGAAATCCCGTGTAAATTTTAAGCAGGTTAATTATTGGCCCCCTGTACATTTTACAGAAAAAATGTAAGATAATTCTTCGAAGATACTAATATGACAAACTCCCGTGCCAAGTTTAAAAAGTTTTAATAAGCGAATCTTGAATTATTTCTTTAAATCTAATTGCAAGCTTACCAAATTTTCGGTTCAGATAAAACGAAAGAGGCACCTGTAAAATTAATTAAAAATGTGCATTTTCAAAAATAAATTTTAAAATCTGTAAAAACATTTTTATGGCAGGTTTTTAAGAGCAATACATTCGTGTGTTCAGATTTTAATTTTAAAGTTTCGGTTTTTGAGACACCATATTTATCAACTTTTGTTTTTCTCATGGGCGCCATTTTGTTTTTATAAATTTTTTAGGATCGTTTTTTTCTTTAAAATAATGTATAACACTTTATAAAAATTTAAAATTTTTATGTCAAAAATTGTCAAAATTAATTTTTGTCTGACTTGGCCGTGACTGCGAAAGAACTCTAGAAACAATTTCTATTTAATTTCTAATAAGAATCCATGTTGGAAAAGTTAATGCCAGTTTATGTCTAACTTTTTATAAACTTATATGTATATACCCAAACAAAGATGGATATTTACGTTGTGTGCATCGACACATTAATATATTTAATATTAATGTAAAGCTGTAATCTTTCTACCAGAAACAGGATTATGTGCTTAAAAACAGTTTTTTTTAAATTTTTATTATCCATAACATCACAAACCTAATTCATAGTCTCCAGTGTCACGAACACAATTGAAACTAAATTATACTTACATACTAGTTTCTAAAAAAGACAATGTCCTCTCCGCTTATGCTAAATAGAACAATCTAATTGCATATGGAAATTTAAACAAAGCCACACAAAATATTAGTTCAAAATAAATAATTTAAATTGTTATACAACGAACATTTAAAATATTTTGCAGATTGTCAAAATAACTGATTTTTATAATATGAAAGCTATTATCAAGAAGTTAAATTTTTAATATTTTTTAGGAATAACTATGTTAATTATTTAATAAAAAATAAAAAAAAACCTGCAGTACATTTAAAATAACAGATTGGTAATAACTGTAGAACATTGTGTTTTTCCGCAGATAATTATGTAAGTACAATTTGATTTTTCAACTGTGTTTGTTGCCAATTGAAGAGACATGATAAATTTGGTTTTTGTTGGTTATGTTATGGGTAACAAAATAAAAAAAATATTTTACAGACTTGCGCCATTTTGCCAGAAGAGTTTACGAAAGCTTGATAAAGTCAATCATATTTTAATGTGCCGATCAACATCAGTTATAAAGGGTTCAATAAACTTGCGTTAGCTTTCCCAACATAGGTTCTTATTGAAGGTAATGGCAATTGTTTCTGACTAATGGCTTCCGCAGTCATGGCCAACTCGGAGAGAAAATTATTTTTAACATTTTGACATAAGAAATTAAAAACATTTATAAAAATTGATATACATTACTTCAGGAAAAAACGTTCTTGAAGAATGTACGAAAAACAAAATGGCCGACATAAAGAAAATAATCGATGATGGTATCTCAAAACAAAGCATCAAGTAAAAATACAAAGAATACAGTAATGCATTGCTTTCTAAAGTTGCCCCAAAAATGTTTACAGATTCAAAGTATTTAAAATAAAAAAAAATACAGCCCTTTTTCACAAAATGGACTTTTTTTTCCAGTTTTCAAAAGCCTTTCAAAAACCGACAGAATACAGTCGTCATCAAACATTAGATTTGCCATTGAATGACCTATAACTTTCTTTATTTAACCATCTTTCTTTCTTATAGTTTCAATATCCCTAATTCATTCTATACCAACTGGTGTCAAAAAATGCCATGAAATTTTAGTTATTACCCGCTTGGTGTCAGAAATGTCTTCCGCCCACCTGATAGATGTAAAATGCATCTGTGGTTATTCTCACACTCCATCTTAGATCTGGTTAGTTATCCTTGACAACTTAATTCACGTGAAAGAGAAAAAAAGACAACTTTTATCAGACGCAAATACACATTGTCATAATATCAGATATAGAAAAAAATTTAATAGTTTCATTTTGGAGGCTGAAGAGGTGTGGGGGTTGGACTCTACGGATGTTACAAGAATATAATTGGCCATTGACCTTTTAAAAAATTATTTAAAGATATTCTTATTAAAAACAAATTTTATACTGGTGATAGTTTTGTTTAGCTAACCAGTTTATTTATTTGGGTCAAATTTAACAATTGTAATTTTACCACCTTCCTGACGACAGGATCCATCTAACTTTTGGTACACACTCTTAATCTTGAAAATAATATAATATATTAGATTCTTTATGATGGTAAGTCCAAGATCGCCGCCGATACAAAACGTCAATTACAGGGTGGTCTTAGGAGGGGGCTGGGGGGGGAAGGGGGCCCCCTTCATGACTCATCCTTTGTAAACGTTAATTTTTTTGTTCCTTAACACACCGTAATTGCAAATATGGACATTTATATGATGATATGCGCCCCTCCCCATCGGAAAGTTAATATGACCACCCCTGGCGGATTATGTATTACTTCACAAGAACCTCAATATGGATATCAAATAAAAAGCTTGATTGGTAGAATGAAACTCCACTATAAGGAAAAAATTTAAATTTTAAGATTTTCGCCCGCGCGGCCACAAAACAGATCATTACATATTTTTTTTACAACCACACAACAAGTGTTAAATAAAAGGGCTTGATTGGTAGAATAAAACTCACTCTGTAAAAAATTAAAAGCCAAGATGGTCGCCGCCAGAACATGGCGAATTACATATTTACCCAAAGTGCTTGATTAGTAGAATAGGGTTCATTCTGAAAAAATTAAAATAGTTTGAGACAACGTCGGTATATTTACTAATCAAACACAGAACTTCTTCAACTTAGAATGGGAAGCATGTGTATGGGGTATTGACTTAGACAAATAATAAAATCGTTGTTTTTATTGTCGTTGGTTATAGAGGGACATTAAAAGAACTTAACAGAATGAGAATTATCAACTAACAACAAAACTAAAAACTTTATATATATATTTTTTTATGTTAAACGGTTTTATTACAATAGGTTATTTACCAAAAGCTAAAAAAAAATCGGTAAGTTCTAGCTATTAGATCGCAACAATCTTCTTATTAATCGGGGGTATTAATCAGACAAATAATATAATCGTTTGGTGCAGGGCGGGGCTAGTTGAGCATAGAGGTAAGTTGGGCAATCAAAATATCTCAAAAACTATCGACCGCACGCGAAAGCATTAAATAGCGCAAAGAAGGGGTTGCGCGAGGGGAACTGATTGTGCAACCACTAGTGGTGACGCGGCGATCGAGAAAAGTATCCGTGCGCATTGTTTATTTTGTGATTAAAAAGTAAAATAATTGCAAGCCGGAAAATTTTATCTGTAATAGTTAAATGTATTCCGTTCTCAATCAGGTAAGTGTTAATCTTAAGTAAATTTATTGCAGTTTTAATATGTATAAAGATTTTGAATACAATTCTAACCGGTTTTTTAATAAATTCACTTTTTCTTTAAAATTTCAGGTTGGGGTTAGTTGAGCTACAGTTGCCCAACTAACCCCACGGTTTTAAGTATAAAATGTTTTATTTTTTTATTTTTAGGATACGGACTTATAACAGTAAAACACTAAAGTCTTCTCAAGATTTAAAAGAGGCTGCAACCCGAACTTTATACAAGCAACAAAGAAAACGAGCTGACCTATCTAACTTATAAATTTTCTCTGGAAATAGTTCGACCATACCCAAAGGCTGGTCCAAGAAAAGCTGCAATTTTAACAGATACAGAAGGCATTACAAGAGAAGCAAAATAAAACTGCTTAAAAAGTTTAAAAAACGAAGATGAATTGATAGATATTAAATCCAATAGTTAAGCTAAGCTAGGTACGTTGCTGTTTTATTAATAAGATTTGTTGTTTTGTCACTATAAGATTATAAATATAAAAAGCAAATTGTCAAAATGTATTTTTATTGTAAACGTATCTAACATTCAAGCCATGATTTGACTATACTTTCTAAGTGCTCCACTAGCCCCATACCCTTGCTCAACTTACCCCACCTATGGGGTACGTTGGGCATACTGACTATCTACATTAAAATAGATGTAGCTCCTAAATTCGACTTATTAGAAAGAAACTACTATGGACACTATTAATAAGGAATAAATTGCTAATCCATCAGTATGCGTTATAAGCCATTAAGACTTATTTTTGAGGAGCTATAACCGATCAAGTGAAAAATTGCTCAACTAGCCCCGCCCTACCTATATTTTTTACTCTGAATATGCTAATCCAACGATTTTATTATTTTATTATTTGCTTGATTAATACTCCAGATTGATGATCTCCTAAATAAAAAGTAATATTAATAAAATAAAACAAAATATACTTTGTTCATAGTCACTTTAATTGAATGTTTAGCCGTGACAGCTGTTTCGTAGTACAACTACATTTTCAAACGTTTGAAAATGCTAGTACTAAAACAGCTGTCTAAGCTGTTCAATTAGTGACTATGAGCAAAGTATATTTTGTTTTATTTATTAATTTAAAATATTACGGTCACAAAGTAACGGACGAAGCCATAAATTCTTTTAGAAGTAACATGTTATTATTGCTTCCCTGCAATTTTTAGCAATAAAGATGTTTTACAAATAATAGGTATAAACATAACGCCTAAAAAAGTAATGAAAAAAAAGAAGAAAAACTATAAAAATAGTGGCCAATAGGAATTTATCAGATAAAGAAATTTATTGAAACACAGTTTTCCTTTCTAAATTAAAGTTTACCCCATATTATTGTGATTATAGTGGCCCGCCAGTTTAGAGACCAACCCAACCCGAGCACGCACCTTCAAAAACCCCCGCTGTTGCATTTATATATTTATTCTGTCGACATAAGTTATTGTAATTGTTGGATATCGTGACCGAACCTGAATTTACGCAGTGAAAATGGTCGCAGGCGGATACGCCATATTGGAATGGAATGAAGTTGTAAATTGTATCAGGAAATAAAAGTAGATTTAAGTGAATGAAATATTGATTAGAGGTGAGTTTGCCCGCTAAAAATAAAACTTTATAAAGTAATCTGTTCTATAGGTCGTAGGCAGCAATGATGTAATAAAAGTCTGCTGCTATACGTAAACTCAAAACATACAATAGAAGTTTGAATAAATCTTAGCTTGTACGATTTAGTTACAAACTAACAAATATCACATAAATGAAAACTATTTTTATTTTTTACTTGGAAACAATATTTTTAAAAACTTAAAGTTATGTAACTCTTAAAAAGGTAAAGCTCCGATTTAAAAAGTAACAGGGTACGTGTAAGTATAGTAGTTGGATGAAACAAAATTAACTTTTGTAAAAAATATTCTTCGGTGATATTTTTGTCAAAATGTCAAAATTTGTATTATGGGCTTGGCATAAATTCAAAAGTAATGTTGTGTCGTCTAAAAGATAATTTAAAATAATAAAAAAAAACTCAGGACTCTTTAATTTATTTAGAGACACATTCACAAGTTTTTAAAATATTATTTTTCTATTAGTTCAGGAGTAAATTTTATTGTAAACTCTAGAGGGCACCATCTGTGGTATCTTAAACAAATTAAAAACAAATTAACTTTTTTGAGCCACTTTGTATACAGGTTGTTACAAATTCGGTGCATTAGCATTGCTATCTCGGTAATTATAAGAGATAGAGAGTTGGGTAAATTGTGGAAAAATTGCGCTTCTCTAAGTTTAAAAATTTAAAAATTTGCCGCCGTTCCCGAATCATTCGAAAATAAACCGAAATTTTTCGAAACAGTTTTTATTTTTTTCTCGGTTTATTTAAGAAAATATCTTAAAACCAATTAGTTATATAAAATGATGTCACTTAATTTAAGATCCGACGTTTTGTTTTTGTTCCACCATCATCAACTTTGTTTTTTTAATGGGAAGAATAATTGGTTTTGGGCTTATTAAACTTGTATTTTAATTCTGGATCTAACGATATATCACACTTTCCATTTATGCGACGTTTTGAATCAAAAAACCATCATCATTTAATATTTTGCCATTACAAATAACGATTTTCATCCAAACGCAAGGAGAAATTTTTGTTCGCAGGTAAGTATGCATCCATTTTTTATGACAGGATACGGTCCAGTTGATAGATGCGTTTGATTAAATTAAATGCTTTATTTTATTACGTATAAATGATTTTTGTAGCTTGTTAGTTAAATTATAAATCAACAAAAGAATAATGATAAGTAGTTATAAAAAAATATTCATACTCACCTTTAAATAAAAATTTTAAAATCGTTTGAAATAAAGACTTAATTTTTAATGGAAAAATGAAAGACGGCTTTTTGGTTCGAAACGTCGAACTTTATAACTGTAATAAATGTAAGGCGTGATATATCGTTATATTTAGAATTAAAAAACAAGTTTACTATTCCCCTCCTTTTAAAAAACAAAGTTGATGATGGTGGCTTAAATACGAAACGTCGGATCTTAAATTAGGTTTTATAGAACACAAAAAGTGGTAATGTTAATGTGTTGTTAGTTTGAAATATCTTTTTAAATAAACCAAAAAAATAAAACGATTTCGCAAAATTTATCCCGGATAATTCCGGAACTGCTGCAAATTTTTAAATTTTTAAAAGGGAATATTGTTAAGCATTAGAAAGCTCAACTTTGCCGCAGTTTCACCAACTCTCTATCTCTTATAATTACCTAGATAGCAATGCTAATGTATCGAATTTGTAACACCCTGTATAATTTTTTAATAAAATTTATTTTTCCTTAATATGTTTTACCTTAAAAGGTATACTTGGTAAAAGTTGATTTAAGCAGCCGTTTTTAAAATATATTATTCCTAAATAGCCTAAGTTTCGGGATACAAAGTTTTAAAAATTACCAACAGTTTCATACCCCTTCACAATCTTCTGATCTTAACTAAATTAAACATTTTTTATCAAAAGAGCTAGAGCGACGCCTGAGAAAACAAGATTTAATTCTAAAAATTAGGTAATAAATAAGATACAAGAGAAATGGGTTTTAGAAAAAAATAGAAAGCCAGTTTTAAGTCTACCGAACAGATTGCACGAGATTATCAAAGCGAATTAAAGACCAACAAGATATAAGGTAAAAGAAAAATTTTAATTTTAAATAAATAAATAATAATTATTGCTAACAGTATAGCCCTTTTTGATACTTTTTTTTGTTAATATTTATAACATCCGGTTTAGGCGTTTTATTAAAATATTTTGAAGTTTCTTTGAAATTGTTTTTGTATAGAAGTTTCAAATAATAACTTCAATATAGTTTTTGTACATTTGTTTTATTGGGTAATTCCAAAACAAAAACACACTTTTTGTTCTGACTCTATTTTATTTTTATATAATTATTATAATGATTTTAATGCGCAAGAGTATTTTTTTAATTTTATTTTATTCACGATTTAAATACGCCTGACAGGTTCATATATCAATGATAGAAACCAAAGTCTCCGCGTAACCACAAAGTGGTGTTAAATTTACCTGGCGCCCGGCGCTGGCCGATGAACAATGTTATTTTTATTGGGGTTTGATGAGAAAATGATGTCATTCAAGAAGTATATATGTATGTGGTCCCATTAGCTCTGGCTCGTCGGTATCTCAGAGTTGAAGAACCACTTAAATTTATTTCGAGGAGAGAACTCTACCAATGACCCCGTTCATCGGGTAATTTATTAAAAGTTATTTTTAATTCTTCTTGCGACTGACTTGCGATTCTGATGTAATTAATTACTGCAGGTAGTATAAAAACGTAAAATACTACTTTTGCCATGTCAAATGTCATTATGCTTTTGCTGCATTACTAATTTAAGAATACGCACCTCATTTGCATTTTTTACCTTTCCGTTATATAGCGATATTACATAAGTTTGTTATTAAATTTTTATTCCTTTATTAGTACCTTGTTTATAACAAGTTTCTAATTTTCTTAATACATTTACACGACAATTGCATATATGGACAAATATGCTTATTTTTAGGATGAAGCATCTTTTGTTTATGGATTTTTTTAAATTTTAAACGACACCATGAATCTTCTTATAGTTTACAAATGGCCCACAAATTACATTTTTAAAAATGTATTACAGTTTGTACTTTTTAAAAGCCGTTTTTTCAGATAAATTCCATATTAGGATATTTATTATTGTTATTGGGTAAAAGAAGGGCCATAAAAATTCAATAAGTTTTACTTCAAACAGTCCTATTACCCTTTAGTTTTTTTTTGCTTAAAACTATTAGTAACTTATTTTTATTAAGTATTTAATAACTCAAATAAGGGTATAGAGTAATTTTCTTTTGGTGGCAAATTAATTTATATTGTTGATGTTGACCCAGAAATCTATTTATTTAAAATTTGAATATTGCAGTATGTCATAGAAAATGTGTTACAAGAAAATAAACGAACCAAAAAAATTTGGAATTTTTCTTTCTTTTCTGGGAAAACTGGTCGCATGGTCCAAAACTAATAATTGCAAAATTTACAAGGCAAGTTAAAACTAAAAATATAAAAAAGTAAATTAACTTTATATTTAAAAATAGATCAACATAGTATACATAAATGTTGTAGAGAATAAATTTTTTGTCAAAATTTAAAGTTAAAGAATTAGAGTAAAAAAGATGTTAGTTTTTACATTAGGCATTAATACTTTTTAAAATATTTGGCTTAAGGCAGCAAATTTAAAAAATAATAATAATAGATAAAGTTTTGCTTCCTCTTGCTCATTATTTAAGTTGGAATGCGTAATGTAAAAATTGATAATATTTTTTTTACTTTTATTCAGTAACTTTAGGTCTTGACATAAAAATTCAATTTTCCACAATATTTACTTATACAATTTTGTTTTATTATTAAAAATAAAAGTAGTTTACTCCTGGGCATTTATCATATTTTTAGGTATAACTTACCCTATAATATAAATCGGAGTACAATTTTATATTTCTTGGTTTTTAGTTGGACCCTGCGAACAGTTGTCCCAAAAGTTTTGTTTGAAAATTTAAAAATGTTGGTCTTTTTATCCTCGTGTTACACCTATTCTGGGACACACTGTTATAAAGAAGTTACACTTTTAGGTCGGAGCATTATGGTCACAGCCAACACTTTTTAAAAATATAATTCTTAATACGATTAGTTTATTAAATGAAATAAAATTAAGTATAAACTAAAAAAAGTTTCTAATTTTGTCCAATATTGTTGGTTTTATGCATTAGGCATTAAATATTTCAAGTAATTTTAAAGAAAACGCATAACGCTATCATTAAATTAAAGTATTTGGTACAAAAATTGACAACATTTTTTTTTAATTATACGAAATATGTAAAAATGATACCAAATCATACTAATTTAAATTCAAAAATAAAATTTAAAATTAAATGAATGTTAACATTGTTAATTCATATATTTAAAAATGAGACATCACAAAGTTAAGAGATTATCTTTGACCACCAAATTTAAAAATAAATTGTTTGTTAAAATTGGGAAAAATATTTTTTTATGTAATTCTATTTCATTGTTTTTTTTAAATTTTATACCCATTTTTTTATTTTTTAAGAATAGGAATAAATAATAAAATAGCGTCATCTAGAAACCACCATAATAACTTGATAAAAACAAGAAATAAAGTTTCTCGCGTATTGAAACAATTTAGGAGAAAAACAAGCAGTATAAAATTATACTTTAGAGGTTGTAACTCAAAATCCTTAAATAAACCTGTATCATTATTTTATCATGTAGAATCACAGCCTTAAGTTTGTGGGTCGATTTTTAAATTACCCTGTAAGCACTATAAGGTAAATTCTTTTACAACCATGTATGTAATGTTGACATTTCCGACTTTTTAAAAGTTTAAAAGTATCACTGTTTATTTTTCTCCAACAATCTAAAAAACAAATTTTTGCCAACTAGACAGTCGTAGAAAAATTGTAATTTATGTAACAAGTGCATAAAGTGACACTTTTTTACGAATGGGAAGTTTGATAGCACGAACCGTTAGGCTAGTGCGGCAATCCCATGATTAAAAAAAAAGACACTTTATGCATGTGTTACATACTATATTTTTCCACGACCGTATAAAAATTTTCCAAAATACCATTTTATACATGTTTTATTTATCTAAACCTAATAATTTTAATTTTTGTAGCACAGCCATTATATGGTTACAAAAAAACATAGCCCCCTTATTTTTTATTATTATTTAATTTTAGAAAATTGTATGTACTTACTTTTTGTAGAAATAATACTAAAACAGTAGGACTTATTTAATGGTGATGTTGGTGATAACATACAGGGTAGGACAAAAATATAGCTTTTTTCCTAATGATGTACCATGTATATTACATCACCATTAAAAAGATATCTAAAAGAGTTTTAAGAAAATACCACATTACGTGTATCTAACTTTATAAGCTTCGATAATATGGCCATCCAAATGAGGTATTCAGGTAATTTTCAAAGTACCGTCACTTTGTAGTAAGTAAAAGTATTGACTTTATATTCTGGGGTTGTAAAGTGCTAGTCAGGAGCTTTAAAATAATGTGCTACATTTCCATTTTAATCTTTTCTTTTAAAATATTGCCCAGCTCTTAGTCTCACACTTATATCTGTCATTTCTTGCCTAAAATTTGGTTAATGTTGTCTTACTAAAGTCGCCAAATTTTCATGAAAAATAACAAACAATTAAAAAAGATGGGAGGTGGGTCCTAAATTTAGACAAGCACTGTATACTATGTTCATAAAAATGAAAAGCAGCAGATAAATTTTCATATTTTATTTAAAAAATTCTAGCAGACATTTTCCGGAGCAATTAAAATACAAACATAAATACCCAAGTAATGTACCATAGCAAATGTTTCAATTCCCAAGAAAAAAATAAGCTTAAAGCTATCTAAAAATAATTTCCGATAATCATTTCACGTCTCTTATAAAGATGTTGGAAATGCTTCGGAATACTTAAAAAGCAGAACCAAGTTTTATACTGTCTGCAATTTTTCACCACGTTAAAGAGGCATTAGACTAGACAATACCTTGTGATACGCCGCGTGAGTTTCTGAAAACTTTATAGGGTATAAACAAGGTGAATAATGGGCGATGCCTTTATAATTAATGTTGGAACATTCCGGAAGCTCACGCAACTTATTAGGGTATCAGTTTTTTCTTAATTAAGTGATTACTGGTTGCTAGGCTAGCTACAGTAGTTAAAAATTTTTGCTAGAATATTTTTCTTTTTATGAAAAAGAATAGTTCCTTCTGGATATTTTTTTGCTTTGCAGCCTAAAAATATACAAAAAATCTACTTATGTTATAATATTATAATGTTTATACAGGGCGGGGCGGGGCGCCCGGATTTTGTTGTAATTGCAGGTTTTCTCAAAGTCGTTTCTACTTTTAATAAAACCAAAAGACAACACATCAATTTGTATGGATATCTTCGTTTTAAGTTAAACGGTTTAACTTAGCTTGACCAGTTTATTGCTTTTTTATTTGTTTGTTTGGGACAAATTTAGTATTTCGAATTTGATAGCCATCCTGACGAGAGATCGAACTAAAAACTCTTAATCTTAATGAGAATACAATATAATACATTATTTATTATTGTAAATTCCAAATGGCTACCGATACAAAATAGCGGATTACATATTATTTCACGACAACCTCAATATGGGTATCAAATAAAGGGGCTTGATGGGTAGAATTGTATAAAAAAATAAAATCCAAGATGGTCGCCGCCACGAAATTGCGAATTACATATTTCCACAACTACCTCGATATAAGTATCTAATGAAAGGGCTGGCTTGATTAGTAGAACAGGGGTCATTCTAAAATAAATAAACTTGATAGAATGGGAAGCAGTGCCGGATTAACCATGTAGCAGGGTGCAGCAATGCTACGGGCCCCGCGCCATTGGCCAAAAAAGACATATCAACAAAAATTTGGTTGGGGTTCTTTTTCCAATAAGCAGGGAAGTAATTTTTTGCCATGAAGTTGATTCCTTGCTTGCAGCCGTAGATTGGAAAAAAGTGGTAGAAAACTGATAAGGTAAAAATGGATGATAAAGTAGAATTTTATTACCGATTACACTAGGCAACACTTAAAATTTTCCGGGGACATGTAATGGAAACGCACACAACATAGTTATTTAAAGTGAGCGTTGTAGAAAATGAAACACCTGAACAATGATTAGAAATTTAAGTGTTGTGTAGTCGAAAATGTACTGATTGCATTAGCTAAACGCATGGAAGCTTATCGTCAAGTGACCAGTGTTTTTAAAATACTTCGGCAATTAATGTCTTTAACGGCAAAGGGGATTTTGAAAAAAGTCAAATTATCGTCAGCTCTTACCCAGGTGACGTGGAAGATGGTTTGGGCAATGAACTGGTGCATTTTACTGAGCTGCTAAAAACAGATGTGGCTGCTGGTATTGACAGTAAAAACACGAGGCTTTGTAACTCCAAATTTATAAAATTCTAATAAAAAAATTCATTGCAATCGTGTTTTCTTAATGTAAAAATAGTGTTAAACATTTATTTAAGTTTGATGATCACAAACTGTAGTGGAGAACCTTTTTTTAACATTAAAACGAATAAAAAATGTATTAGGAAACACAATGGGACAAGAACGTTGAAATAACTAGAACACTATAAAGAATATAAAAAATGATTTATTTAGAAATATTGATTTGACGAGTGCTATTTCTAAATTTGCACGCATTAAATCACGAAAGGCCTTTTTGTAAATGTTGTGCTTTATTTACATTCTAAATTTTAATAGGCACTGTAACTCAAGGGCCGCCTGTTCACATTTCGGCAGTTGGCTTAATCCGGCACTGATGGAAAGTATTAACTTACAACAAAACTAAAAACTTAAAAATTAATTCTATATATAAAACAAATGTCTAACCGTTTTATTACAATAAAAATGAAGTAGGTTATGTACTAAAAGCTAAAAAATTAATCTGGTAAGTCCTAGCTACCAGATCTCACCAATCTTCTGATCAATCTGGGGTATTGATCAGACAAATAATAAAATTGTTAGTTCTAATTAGTTAAAGTAAGGCATTAAATAAACTTAATAGCATGAGAACTATTAACCAACAACAAAACTTAAAAATGGAAAATAAGATATGATAATGTTTTTTTTTTTTTAAATAATAATAGCTTTATTTAACTATTTAACAATTTAGAATTAATTTTACACACACAATATACTTCAATATACAACCACAAGGTATTATTTTAAATGCACCAAGAGTAAAAAAAAATGTATACATATGAATTTTTTCTATGTTAAACGGTTTTATTGTACATTAAATCTTAAAAATAATTCGGTAAGTCCTAGCTATAGGATCACACCAATCTTTTCATCAGTCTGGGGTAGGTATTGATCAGACAACTAATAAAATCGTTGGGCAAGTGAAATGTGTATTATAATGTTTACTCTAGATACGCTATGCCCAACAATTTTATTATTTGTCTGATAAATACCCGAGATTGGTGAGAAGATTGGTGCAATCTGGTAGCTAGCCTTACCGAATTATATTTTAGCTTATTACAATAAAACTGTTTAACATCAACAAAAATTTTTATATAGTTAACTAGCTGTGCCGGCAAACGTTGTTTTGCCATATAAATAATTTTTAAGATGTTAAGGGTGGACAACCCTTATCACTAAGAGGTATTAAAAATAGATGTTGGCCGATTCTCAGACCTACTCAATATGCTTACAAAATTTCATGAGAATCGGTCAAGCCCTTTCGGAGGAGTACGGGAACGAACATTGTGACACGAGAATTTTATATATAAGATTAATTAAGTATTTTATGCTTGATTTGTTTTCTGGGAGATTAAATTTAAACAAAATATTATTTGGCTTTTCTTTAGAATAAAATTAAAAAGTTTATTTAGCATTTTATAAAAATTAAAACTTTTATACATTATGTAGAACTATTCTGCTCTTACACAATATAATAAAAGTTATTATTACTTTAAAAAAATAAAATAATGAAATATTTAATATTAAGTTACTTACAATACAAATGTTTTAATCTATAAACAAAGGTTTATTAGCACTCGGTTAAAATTATTTAAATCTAATAAAATAAAATCATAACAAGACGCCAGATGAACCTTTGTTCAGAGATTGAAACCTTTGTATTGTAAGTAACTTAATATTAAATATTTCATTATTTTATTTCTTTTAAAGTAATAATAACTTTTATTATATTGTGTAAGAGCAGAATAGTTCTACATAATGTATAAAAGTTTTAATTTTCATAGAATGTTAAATAAACTTTTAATTTTACTCTGGAGAAAAGCCAAATAATAATTAATTAACATAAACATAAAGGGCAACATTTTTTTTCGGTTTTTCCTTGTATTTCAGTCGTATTGGAACTTACCAATCCATGTTGTTTTTTAGATATAAACCAACCTGTATGTTTTTAAATTATTAAATTATGTTAGATGAGAGCTTTTCAAAAATATGCAATACCTAATATTTATGTAATATTTCTAGGCCTAAATAATAATTTTTATTTTCAAATTACATATTTCTTATAATAACCAAATAACCTGCTGGTTTTAAGAATCCAAATTTTTAAACACGTATAGATTTAAAGATATAAAATGTTTTAGTTATCTTTGTTTAATTAATTAACAATCTGAATAATCAAGGTAAGGTATGTAAGTTTATGGTTTGTTGGACATTAAATTAATTTATTTATTTTTATTTATATTTTAAATTAAAAGCGGCGAATTTGACGTAACTCAATTCATAAATACAAAAACGTATTTTTATATTTTCCCACGATTTTATTTATTTTATGTTGATTAGATACATAATATCTAACATAAATAATACCTCTGCTAAATATTGTAACTCGAAGGTAAAAGTGCTTTTATCCTATGTTAAGGTAGTTAACAATAAATTAATTCATACTATATTTAAATAAATTATTTTAGGTAAAACTTTCTATTTTTCTGCAAAACCAAACCTGTCACATACGACACTTTTCTAATTTTTAATATTACTGTTGTGTGTTAATATCAAAATAAACCATTTACAAATTTATTTCTACCATACATTGGCCTATAAAATAAAATTTAGCAATGAGTAATAACTTACAAGGAGACTAAAAATCTGTCAACATTTATTTGATTATCATTTTAGTAATTTAGCAAAATAAAACATATATAAAATACCAACAGATTAATGTGCCTAGCAACAGGACAAAGATAAAGCCGCCTAGCAACAGGTCAAAGGTCAATCCGCCTAGCAACAGGTCAAAGGTCAATCCGTCTAGCAACTTTAAAATTAATTAGCTCATAATTTTTTTACCTTTAAAAATATTTAGCGTACCTATACGTCATAAGAACTTTCTAAATTATAAAAGATAATTTTAAATCTTATTTAATTTTAGCTAGTGACAGACTTGTTTTTGAAAAGTTGGTATATTTTTATATTCGTTTCCAGTTCTTTTTATTTTAAATTTTTGTATACAGTGTGTCTACGTAAGATGGCTTTATGGGCGAAATTTTTTTATTGTTAATTTTCAAAAAAAAAATTAAAAAAGTTCTACATAATTTAAAACCTAAAAAGCAACCATTAGATATCAATTTTTTACTCATCTACGAGGTTTGGCCAGAAATGTAATGTTTGCTTAAGAGTAAAGTACCTGTTTTTTGCTATATTTGTTATTAAGAAAAGATGTTTGGAAAAAATAATTTCATCGTTATAGATTTTATAGTACAATTTAAAATATTTTTTTTAAATTAAGTATTATTAAAATAAATAAAAATGCACTTGTCAAAAATTTAATTTTCTTGATTAAAGCAAAAAAAATAATTAAAAATTCTAAATGAACAAAATTCTATATTTAAAAGTAATTTTTAATTCCAAACATTTTTTTTCGACAAATTTTTAATATTAACAAAAATACAGGTACTTTACTTTTGAACAATATTTACAATTTTGGCCAAACTTCGTAGACGACTGACACAATTTGAAATCTGATGGTTGCATTTTAGGTTTTGGACTACGCAGAACTTTTTATAAAGATAAACTTTTTTTTAAAAGTTATTAATAAAAAGTTTCCCATATGACTCCAGCTTACGTAGACACACTGTAGGTCTATCAAATTTGTGTATGCAATCTGTATCCTGGTAGTTAGAAACAGAGTTATACAATATGTCCACGGATGGACTTTATAATAAGACAAATGGACAAAAAATTTAAATATTTAGGAAAGTTGTGTATGGTAACTGCTTTTGCTTGTTAAAAAACAAGATTCACGTTTAGTTATTATTTTTTTTTATACTGGGGCTCCAAAAACTACAAAATCCAAAAATGGACCAAGACAAAACTACTTTTATTTTTAATAATTTAGCAAAATGTTAAATAAAAAGGTTTTTAAAATTAAATAAGGATTTCATATTTGAAATTTTACATAAAAAAACAAAACTTTGTGTTTAGGGTCATATTTTAAAAAAAATTAACCTTTTATACGTAATTTACCTTTTTTAATACAACACAATAATTAATGTCAAAGTTTATCAAATATATTTGAATACAAAAGTGTAAAACCAGGCAAATTACGTAAAAAGGTGTAAAACATGATTAACATTAAAAAAAATGTTTATTTTATGTGAAATTTCAGATATTGAATCCTCTTTTTATTCTAAAAACCTTTTTAATTGACATTTTGATACATTAGTAAAAATAAAGGTAGTTTTGTCTTGGTCCATTTTCACATTTTTGTTGTTTTTGAGCCCCTGTACAAAACAAAACAAATTTTACAACGTGAAACTTTTTTTTGTTTAAAGCAAAAGCAGTTTCCATACACAACTTTTTGAACATTTAAATGTTTGGTCCATTTGTTCTACTGTAAACTCCATCCGTAGACATACTGTAGAGGAAATGAGCATCATAATCCTATATATTATACACACGACAAGGTGTGCATAATTAAAATAAAGAAATATAAGAAAGGCTATTAAATAAATAAATAACTAATATAGAAATATAGAAAAGACTATTAATTAATACACTTTTTGTTTATTTCAGCAAAATTTAGAGTCACATTTACTGTTCGTGCCTCTTCTTCCCAGTATTTTATTAAATATTCGTGTTGTTTTAAAATTTTTACTTAATAACTTAAATTTTATTATTTATTAATAACAAAACATAATCCTAGGTAGTAGATATTTTAAAAATAACACTACCGCCTTGTCTAAAAGGTGCTGTGAAATGCAAAACTGCATGTTTCTTGGATAACATTGAAGGAATATGGTAAAAATAGGTTAAACATCCAGTAACCTGGCACTCACCGTTCAGTGGTATTTAGGCGTAAGCCTTCGTGTAATGTCACAAAGATAAAAAAAAACATAAAATTAACAAATGTCTTTAAAGAAAAACAGCTGTAATTTTAACAAAAAAGATCCAACTATCTCATCAATATAGCATTCATAAGAGGATCCAATAATTATTATAAATATAATGCACTTAACCATAAATCAACAACTTGAGCGTTTGCATTTTTAGGTTAATTGAAGTATTAAGATACCATTCGTGCGGTCTGATACCAGTCAAACTGTATGATGTTTTATCCGTTTGCTTTAACAGATGTAAAGAACGATTAATAAATCCTGAAAATTACTGCAATATTATTTTAAGTGATCTGGAGTGGATTGTATATTTATAAACATGCTAATCGACTAAGTTATTATAAAACCTAAGGGTATTTAAAACTTTCTGGGTTTGTCAAGTAAATTTCAAAAATATCTGTATCACTTTTTTGGAATTAGGTAATCATAAGTTTTGCGGTGACCACTATATCTCTAGACTGGATCATCTAAAATGAAAAAACCAAACCTAGCTAGTTTCATAAATGTATAATCTATAAATTTATCGAAGGGATAAGCAAAACATTTTTTTTTACCAAATGGCGGTTTCTTAAACACGAAAAACGATTTCTGGCCCAAGGAGTTAAGTTTATTATTAAAAAACAAGTATTTATGGCAAAAGAAAAACGTTTGATTAATTTCCAAAAATAATAATATTTTTTTTGAAGCTTGTGTCAAAATTTGAAAGCGATCGGTTTAGTAGTTTTCGAGAAATTGTGGTCACCGTCTTCAAAAACACTTTTCCACGACCGTTAAAATAAAATGCTGTTTTTTTAACCGTTAACATGAAGTTAAAGTACCCCATTCTAGTACATTACATAAAGTGTTAAAAAAGTAACTTTTTTAACACTTTGAAGCTTTTCTTCACACTTTAATTTAGTGTTTTGTTTTAATGCCTACTACAATGAACTTCAATATTAATTTATGCAATGCAATAGTAAACGCGACATCAACTGAACCAAACGGTTAAGTTACCTTGGATTTCGTCATTATTTCTTTTAGTTTATGTGTCACTAGTTTTAAAATTGGCAGTTTGCAAATAAATTTAATAGAAATTATTGAAAATGAATAGTAATAATGAATTTGGCTGACTAAAAAATTAAAAAGGAATTTATACTGTTTTGGTATTATTTCTACAAAAAGTAAGTACATACAACTTTCCAAAATTAAGTAATAAATGCATAGTTATAAAGAAGATAAATAATAAGTCTTTTAAAAATTAGGAGGCTAAGTTTTTTTGCAATATAATGCAACATGTATAAAATGGTATTTTGGGAAATTTTTATACGGTCGTGGAAAAATATAGTATGTAACACATGCATAAAATGTCTTTTTTACTCATGGGATTGCCGCACTCGCCTAACGGCTCGTGCTGTCAAACTTCCTATTCGTTAAAAAAGTATCACTTTGTGCACTTGTTACATAAATTACTAAGAAAGCTTAAAGAAACCTCTACACTTCGTTAAAATATGTATACAAATACGCGCATCTCTTTAAAACTATTTGACGAACTACTTTTAAATGTTCAGAGAATATACATGAATACATGTGCATTCGAAATATAATATATTTTTGTCAAAATCGCGATTGGATATAACCCCATAATTTGGACACTATTATTTTAAAAAAGTTATATGAACTTTTTGACGTCAGCTAAAACAACGGTTTTATTTAATTTTTAACATCAGCTTTTATTAACTTGGGTTGTAACTATCTATCTATCTATATCTATCTATGTAACGGAATCTTTGAGCCTAATTTTAACCAACTTCCAGCTATTCGATTTCTTTGAAACTTTGCACACGTGTCAAGGACCGATGAAGATGCAATAATTTAAAAACAGTATCCCGTTATCTTTTTTGAATCGCCAGGAAAAAAATTCCATTATATTATAAAAACAACACCTAGGATGCCATCTGTTGGCAACATTTCAAACTTTGCTATTAAATGAAGAAGAAATTTTTAGTTTTTACACAATTTGGTTAGTTGCACCATGAGTGTTTAATTTTTATGAAAAATAAAAATATAGGGTTAGTTGCACCATTAGTTCAAGGATTAAATAATAAAATTACATTATGTGTATGTATACATAATACATAATGTGCAATTAATAAAAATTAACATTCTTTTTTGGATCGCCAGAAAAAAATTTTCCTTTATATTATAAAAATATAAAAACAACACCTAGGTTGCCACCTGTTGGCAACATTTCAAACTTTACATATTAAATGAAGAAGAAATTTTTTAGTGGGTTGCAATATATTGGCAACGGTCCAAACATTGCCTGGATTGCCATCTGTTGGCAAAATTTCAAACTTTGCTACTTTTAATGAAGAAGAAATTTTTTAGTGAGTTGCAATCTGTTGGAAAATTTTAAAATTTGCCACTCTTGTTCATTAAAAATTTTTTCGCCATTTTGTCAAGAGTAGCAGAAACTAAAAATGAAAATAATTAATAGTTTAAAAAACTAAAAACACGCTTTTATATGCAACCGAACTAAAAATTAGAAAATAATTTTTCATTAAAAAATATTGTCATTTCATAGTAAAAAGCGCGTGGGGTGATAAATATATTAAATGTTATAATTATTATATTTGCAAATATCTATGATGGAAAAAGTTATGAAAAATAGTAAAATGCACCCCACGCTTTTTACTATGAAATGACAATATTTTTTTAATGAAAATTATTTTCTTATTTTTAGTTCGGTTGCATATAAAAGCGTGTTTTTTTAGTTTTTTTAAACTATTAATTATTTTAATAAATAAAGATGTCGCGAAGCTGACATTAGATCTCGTTTTTTTTTTTTGTTAATATGAAATGCAGGTTTAAATTTTTAAATAAAACACTCTGTAAATTTTAAATCTTTTTGATTTTATTTCTGAGAAAAATCTAAATTAAAATGTGACATTTTTGAAAAGTTTTTGTTTTTTTAAGGCATGATCGTACACAAACCAATCTGAAAGATTCCGGATTTATCAAAAAGTTTTTTTGGTTTTTTAGTACTTTTAATTTTATTTTGGCGTATACCCAAATAAATACCATCTATTAAATGAATCCGCCAAACTACAGAACATATCTTCAAAAAGTTTTAGTTACTAGTATAAAATTAAGATATAAGTAAATTTAACGCCAAAATCACATTTTCGTGTCCAACCATTATTTTTTAAATGGCAACCTTTTTAGTCAAGCAGTTTTTAAAGAAAATATTTATTGCGGAATCTAACAATACGAATTTATTTTTCGTTGCATTAGAAACAAAAACATAAATTAAATATTACTAAGCAAAATACTGGATAGATAATATTTTATTTAATTTTTTTAAGGGTGCCATGGATAGCAACAATGCATAATATTTTACAGTTATTTTTATTTAGTTATCTTTTGCAAATAAAAGTGTTTTTTTAGTCAATAGAACAATTTATTAAATATGGTATTGCAACCAGAGTAGCTTTCCAGTGACGCATATAGAGCGATCCCGAATAGCTCAGGAGCATTTCGTTCTACCTTATGGCGTTCCAGTGACGGAAAGTGTTATGCACCTGAACTATGCAGTTTTTCTTTCCTCTTGCCCCTCATGCACCATCCACTCCTTTGGTTTTTGTGCTTTAAAGCTATTTTTTATGGTTAATGATGGATTTTTAAAATTATTTGTTTAAAATGGAATTAAATATTAAAAAGAGATTATTATTAAGTCAAAAAAGGTTAAAAAAACGAATTTTAAAATTTGCGGATGCGTTTTAGTGACAAACTTTTTATAGCAAATCAAGAGCTTTAAGCCCTGGAGCGTGACGCACAAAATGGAAAGCTACTCTGTACCTACTAAGGCTACGTTTATATTTAAAGCGATTTGCTTAGAGGCTAGAAGTTAGAGACATACATAGTGGGCGCCCAACCAGAAAAAACTTCGGGTCACACCCCGCTATGCAAGTTTTTAACCTCTAACCGCTAAGCAAATCGCTTTCAATATAAATGTACTCTAAGCTAGCTCTAGCCTCTAAGCAAATCGATTTTAATATAAACGTACCCTAAGAGGATCTTACTGCACTTGCTTTCTTTATTCAGGTATTTGTTAAAGAAAAGGGATACCATGCAACAGCCCCAGTCCGATTTTTTCCAAAAATAATTGCAAAACATTATACAATGCGATAATTTATATCAAACTTGGTTTATAAAGCAATTTTACTTAAAAACCAATTTTCCCTAGAAATCTAGGATAGTAGTAATAAAATGTTAAGTGTTGGTTTAATTTTCCTGCAAAGAGTAAAAATCCTCTTTTATGGCAAATTAAATATATCAGCAAATATAAAAATTAACACAAGAAAAACAAAAAATGACATATAAAAGACCTTTACAAATTAACGTCAATGCACTTCCGGTTTTCAAATTACCTGGCCATTTGAAAAGGAAGGTATTTCTTACACAGGCGCCAGTCATTGACAGCTACATGTTTACAGATCCGAGATCCAAGATAAGATCCTATTAGCACCGGCCCGTCGTATAAGACCATCATACACCTTTTGTTTGCATAAGACCACAATTTTCGGGTAAGGTGAGGATGACTATTGGATACATTATTTTTTTGCTACAAAGAAAGAGTTTTTAAAGCTAATTTGATCTTTTAAAAGTCTACTTGCATGACACTTTTCTTGCTTGTAATTTTATTTTTAAAAATTAACAAAATTTTATTGTTGTAGTTTGTTTGACGATAAAATGTGCCAACTTTTTTATTTTATTTTTTTATCTTTGGAATAACCACGAAGGCTAAAAGCCTAAGTACTAACGTAGCGTGGGTGTCTTAAGTGAGGTAAGAGGGAGTTTGTTGACAAGGGACTTAAATACTTGAAGATTTTGGGGGAAGGAAAGACCTCTGTTGGCAGCACGTTCCCCATTCTAGAAACTCTAGGGATAAAAGAACAAATCAAGTGGGAAGTTCGGGGCCTATCCAGTTGGACCATGTAGGGATGCATACGAGTTTCTCTGTTGGGAATCGTGAGTAGAGGAACTACACTGGACAATTCTTTAGAGCAGAAGCCATGGAAGTACCTATAAAAAGCGATAAATGCCACACAGCCCAACGATGGGTAAGAGTGGGAAGCCTTTAAGTGAATGAAACAAATAGCTCTTTTTGAATGAAATCAAGAATGCTTAGGATTGTGGGGGACGCCATGCCCCAGATATGAGAACAATATTCCAAGGGAGGTCGGATTTGAGAAACATATAATGTATTTAAATTAGAAGGGAAAAAATACTTGCTTCAATTTAAAAACAACTAATTTTATCACTGAAATTATCGGGAAAAATATCCCTAGTGCATTTAATTTTTCCGGAAAAATTCGGAATAACGAGTTTCTAAGTAATTTGCTTTAACAAATAGCATGAGCGAGAGTGGTTTTAAAAATCCGTGTCGAAGACGAGGCTCTTTGGTAAAACAGATTACTTAGAAACGAGTATTTCAATTTTCCACCGGAAAAATTAGATGCACCAGGGATGTTTGGTAATATTATTTATTAAATTAAATAAACATTTTATTTAATTCCAACATTTTTTTTTATTAAAACAATAACAACAATAATTAATAATAACAATATAACTTGCAACTTGTTAAACTTGCATGAAATTTTATCGATTTTTTTTCCGGAAAAACTGCTGGCAGCTAAGTTGACCGTTGTTAGGTAATTCTTCCACCAAAAATTTATATGTATTTAACACACCATTTCTTGATAGCGATTGGTCAAAATTAATAGGAAGGAAATAGATAATCACCAAAATTTCAGGGCTGTTGCTTGTTGCGAGATTAATAGTGCGTATTCTTCTTGCATGAAACAAATATTGCAGCAAATGGTTAAAAAAAAGTGCGGGTGGGCAGATAGAACAATAATTGCAGAGCCGCGATCGTTGCTACTCCGGTGAGATCGATAGAGACGGTCGCCAGAGTTAAGCAATGTAGAGCGCGGCCATTTGGATGGCTGACAGCCGACCAGGAACCCGGTGCTCAGGGGACAGCGGACGGACCGAGCAGCAACTATTCAAGTTATGGAATGAATAGTGTGTGAACGATAAGAAGAGAGTCAAAGCACAATAAGCCTCTAGTGCTGAAGCGCACCACCTAGGGGGGTGGTAATAATCGGACCTAGGTGAAAAACTCGAAAGGGCGAAAAAAATGTTTAAAAACAAAAAAGTACGAGTGGGCAGATAAAACAATATTTGCAGAACGAAAAAAAGTAGAGAAAATAAGACCAAAACATTGGTTTACGGCGTTCTTGAATATTTAACTCCTGGAATATCCTTTTTAGTATCTAACAGTAACCCTCGAATATGTTTGGACAATACTTGCATTGGTATCTCTTTTTCAGGGCAAAAACATTTCGATAAAAACGGTATTCACAATGCTTGTCACTGACTGCTCATAGATTTTCGGGATAAAGATAGAAATGATAATATTAAATATTAATTTTAAGGTTTATTAAATTAAAGTGCTCTATAGGTGAGTAACAGGTCATTGAAACATGACCAATTAAATTTGAGGAGTTTATATTTTTTATTTTAATATAGAGTCCTTTATTAATTCTTCAATTGTAATTTATATTTATTTTGTAATTTAATTATAACCGTTTTTTTTTATTTCAAAAATAAATGTCCTTTTGCAGATTTATTCATAGGTTTGACAAAATTTTTAATAAGACCTAATTTTATGTGTATTGGTTTCAACAATAAGTCTAAAGACAAACAAAAAAACATTTTGATAAGTTTAAATAATGTTAACTTGTTTTACGTAATCTCTTGATTCGACACATATTACTGCAAAGTTTATGTGACATTAGCTGATCCAGTCAAAAAGAATTTACAAAATTTATGAGAAACCCAAAATTTATCTTGGGGGTGCACTAGAAATTGAAAATGCGCAAAGTAACACTTTCTAATTCACGCTGCGAAAGGTATCTGTTTTCTTGTAAATGTGTGTTCTGGTTAGTTCTGTTTATTACACACATACCAAAAATGATCAGGAAGATTTATACAAGTATTTAGTATCCAAATTAATGTAGATTACCAAAATAAAAAGAAAAAAACTAGTTGTTTTTATAAACTATTTTCTCAAGAATTTCCTGTAATAACGTCGGTTATGTCAGTGTCACTGTTACTAAAAAACTGAGGGTGATTAAACAAAAACGTTTATGGTTTTTAAATAAGGGTAGGTAAATGAGCATAAATTACATACCAGTTTAGGTGTAACAAAAATTATGTCGATCGGTGCAATTTTACCATTTTTGGGCATTGGCTAGGTTCTCGCGTTAAATGACCTTTATCATAATATGTTTATATGAAATAAATAGATATTTATAAACACATAACATACATAGATTTTTATTGTCGTTCTAAACAATTATTTTATAGTAAACTTTTAATTTAAAACCTACTTTTTCACCTATATTTGTTTTACTTATTTATTTATTATTTACCATTATTTATTTTACCTATTAACCTTTTAACATAAGAAGTCACCTTGAGGGCAATCATATGGCAGATTACCTAATTTAAGTAGCCAATTTAACTATTATTTTTTTATTTTATTTTTTCAAATTAAAGAAAGAATATTTTTTGATGATATTCTTGTACTGGAAAAAATATTTTTATAAAACAAATGTACTTAACTCCACACGATCTTAGATAATAACAACCTATTGATGGTTCTCTTATTTTAATAAACACTTTATTTTACTTATTTATTTGTATACAATAAAGGTATGTAAATATCTCAATATTAAAGTTAAACCATAAAATATGTTTGTCTTTACTTAACATGGTAATATAGAGGGATTTGTTTTAAAAAGCAATAAAAGAAATTATAGGTGTAAAGAACGGTATATTTATTCAGGGTACCTGCAATTTCCTTTAGTATTTTCAAACTTTGCGGGCCCATATTATAGAATATTACGTAGTTGTAAGTTTTTACTTCATATACAGGGTGTTTCGGAACTATGGGATCAAACTTCTAGGGGTTATTCAGTGCAACTGTAGAAAACATTTAAGTATAGGGACTCATGCCCGAAAAAGTGTCACTACGGCACTACGGCCCTAAGACGCGTTAAAATTTAGAAAGTCGATGAATTGCCTAAATAGGATTTAATGCATTTATATTTTGCCTTTTGTACATCATAGCATCACAATTGTTTAAAATGTCTATGTCAATGTTAAAATTAATTTTTTTATTTTTAATTTATTCTTTGTTTTTTTTTAATTTAATATATTTTTTAAATTAATTATTTGTTGTCATAATATCATGTAGAAAACGCAAAAATTAAATGCAATAAATTTAATTTAGGCAATTTATAATCTTGGCACATTTCCGGGCAGCGTATTTACATTCTATACCATTATACAGATGAGTGCCATTCTAGAGCATATTATGTATATTTAAAACGCGCATACGGTTTCTTCAAATTATACCGCGATACAGATAACCGTCAATCTATAACATAGTAGAATATGAACTTACCATACGCTCCTATTTTCACTCCAAATTATACGGCGGTACAAAAAAAACAAAATTTATTTTTTAAAGTTACCCTTATTTTTTATGGCCTATTTCTAAGCTAGCAAAGTAAACTTATTTAAAAAAAGAAACGTAATACAAAAATTAATGCGATTTTTGGTTAGTTTGATTTGATATACTGCACACACACGATACTGCCTTCGAATTTTGTTGGTCTACCAGCCTGAATTCTTTTTGAACCTGCAGTTAGTTCTGGTTTTTGTCTTTTGCGACTAGTTGATGTTGGTTGTACACCTATAACTTTACCACGTTTAACTTTTTTGATTTGATGTAAAAAATTTAAAACATAACCAGTAGTTTTTAATTTATTCATAGTCATATTTACTTTATTTATAGCATTGGAGGTTTCTATGGAATCATTTCCATTTAGAATTCCGACAACTTTTGCAAAATTTTTTAGAGAGCCGGTTCAGTGCAGTATCAGTAATACTACTTAGATCGTTAACAGATGATGGTCTTTATACTTAATTAATTAATTAATTAATTATTATCTCTTACCGTAATGACGATCTTGTGTCCGCCTTTTAAATGCGGGTCATTTTTTATAGTATTTGGATTTACTTTCTTGAAAAGAAATACGATTTTGTCACCGCATTCTTTATTTCTTATTCGAGTGGAACATTTTTTAAATTCTGTAACTTTGTTGAATTCATTATGATGACACTTAAACACTTTTTTGTATTCAACTTTTTTTAGTGATGGGTAAGTATATAACTCCGCCATTGTCTGGTCCCAAGTCCAGAGTGAGAAAGGGAGGAGGGTTAAGCAAGGGACTATCTCTTCTTGTAAAAAAAAGCAACAGTTATGAAAACGAAACACATGCCTCGGACAAGGATCGATCTCTTAAGACGACAAAAGCGACGACAAAGGACAATGAATTTTGGAACCTGGAACGTACTGAGTCTATATCGGCCTGGAG
The DNA here is from genome assembly GCA_014170235.1 of Listronotus bonariensis. NCBI lineage: Eukaryota > Metazoa > Arthropoda > Insecta > Coleoptera > Curculionidae > Listronotus > Listronotus bonariensis. Next base: position 97,844 of record JACEGR010003308.1, read on the forward strand.
CCTTAACTCAGGTGGTCAGCGAACTAGAATACAGAAACATGGATATAAGGGCCATACAAGAGATTAGATGGACTGGAGAAGGAACAGTAAAAACCAGCAAATCGGTAGTATTTTTCAGTGGAAGCGAACACCAGCACCAGTTCGGTACTGGTTTCATAATCAAAGAAAGCCTTGTGAGGTCAGTCCTATCCTTCAAACCGGTCAACGAAAGGCTCTGTTATATCAGACTAAAAGGACAACTCCATAACTACTCATTAATTTCCGCTCATGCACCGACAGAGGAAAAAGAAGAACAAATAAAAGACAATTTCTATGAGCAACTGGAGGGACTAATTAATAATCTCCCTAAGCAGGACATGCATATCATCTTGGGGGATTTCAATGCAAAGATCGGTAAGGAAGTAGCTTACAGACCAACAATAGGTGACCACAGCTTACATGATCTTAGCAATAATAATGGAACAAGGCTAATAGACTTTGCAACATCCCACAACCTGCTAATAAAATCAACAATGTTTGAGCACAAGAAAATTCACAAAGAAACGTGGGCCTCCAATGACGGTGTTACAAGAAACCAGATCGACCACGTTTTAGTGGATGCTAGGAGAGGAAGCAACTGCTTAGACGTAAGAAGCCTAAGGGGGCAGATGGTGACACAGATCATTACTTAGTAAGAACGAAGATAAGAACTAGAATAGCATCCCAAAAAAGCCACCAGAACAAGCCAGCAACAATATGGAATACGGAAAAACTGCAGGATAAAGAGACGGAGAAGAAATTTCAAAACGCTATACGAACAAAGCTAAAAGAGACAGATGCTAATAGCAACGTAGAATTTGCTTGGAAAAACATAAAATCAGCTGTGACAAACGCATCAGAGGAACTTCTAGGAAACAAAAAGAGAACAACGAAAAAATGGTTTGATGACGATTGCCTGAAATTTATAAAACAAAGAAACATAGCTAGAAAGAACATGCTCCAAAATCCATCAGACAGCAATACTGAAAAGTATAAACAGGCAAGAACGAAGGCAAGGAAACTTATGAAAAGAAAAAAGAAAGAGTATCAGGAACAAATAATTAGAGAAATAGAAGAAAATAGAAAAAACAACAAAGCAAGACAATTCTTTAGAGGAGTCTCAGGGATTAAAGGCGGATACCAAGCAAGAACAGAAAACTTCCTACAAAAAGACAGCGGAGAGCTTATTACTGATGACAAGGAGATCCTAAAAACCTGGAAAGAATACTTTTGCCAACTGTTAAACGATAACTCTAGTACAAATACACCAAATATAGAGGTACACACAGCTGAAATAGAAGACCAATGCCCGACATTTGAAGAGGTTGCCCGATCAATCAAAAAACTTAACAATAATAAGGCCCCAGGCAGCGATGGTATACCAGCAGAGTGTCTGAAGTACGAAGGAGAAGCACTGTACAGATCTATCTACAAGCTAATACAAAGCATTTGGCAAGAAGAAACAATGCCAGAGGAATGGAAAGAAGGCGTTATCGTGCCAATCCACAAAAAAGGAAACAAAAAGAAATGTACTAACTACCGGGGAATTACACTTCTAAATACCAGCTACAAAGTCCTTGCTAACATCTTACTAGAAAGGACCAAAACATACACAGAAGAAATCATTGGTGACTATCAATGCGGATTCAGACCGGGCCGCTCTACTATTGACCAGATATTCATTATAAAACAGATAATGGAAAAATGCTGGGAGTTTGATAGGGAGCTCCACCAGATGTTCATCGATTTTAAACAAGCTTTTGATAGAGTGTGCAGAATGAGACTGTGGTCAGCGATGCAAGAACTCGGCTTTCCGAAAAAATAGTCAATCTGACACGGATGTGTATGGAGGGTCTACGATGTAAGGTGAAAGTTGAACAGCAATACTCGGAGACATTTGAGATCAACAACGGACTAAAGCAAGGAGATGCACTCTCACCACAACTTTTCAACATAGCTCTGGAACACATTATCAGAAATGCAGGATTTGAAACGCCAACTTCAATATTTCATCGAGAAGGGCCAAACTTACTGCTGGCATTTGCGGACGATGTCGATCTGATAGGAAATACTAGAATAAAAATGAAGGAAACATTCATCAGATTCGAGAAGGAAGCGGAAAAGATGGGGCTGATGATCAATGAAAACAAAACTAAATATATGCACACAAGCCGCAATAACCGAAACAGAGATAGAATTGGACAGAACCTTACAATTAACGACTCCAACTTCGAACGCGTCGAAAGAGTTTAAGTACCTTGGCACAACAATAACTGAGGATAGTAACGGAACACAGGAAATAAACAATAGGATTCAAGCTGGGAACAGATGTCTTTACGCCCTTCAAGATCTTATGAAGTCAAAACAACTAACGAGACGAACAAAAATAAATCTATATAAAACAGTCATAAGACCAGTAGTGATGTACGGTAGTGAGACATGGACGATGACCAAGGCAAACGAAGAACGACTACGGGTGTGGGAAAGAAAAGTACTCAGAAAGATATTTGGACCGACACTGGATGGGGCAACAGGACGATATAGGATTAAAACAAACAAAGAGCTAGAAGAACTGTACGCAGACGCCAACATAGTGGGAGAAATAAAATCTAGAAGACTCCAATGGGCAGGCCACCTTAGAAGACATTCAGACGAGAGAATAGTTAGACTGGTATGGGAAGAAACCCCCATTGGGAAAAGACCACTTGGACGACCCAGACTCCGGTGGCGAGATAATATAGCAAGCGACCTTAAAGCTATGGGCGTCGAAAATTGGATGGAATTAGCAAGAGACAGAAAGGAGTGGAGGCGTGTTGTCAAGTCGGCTAAAACCCACACAGGGTTGTAACCCCACGGAGTAAGTAAGTAAGTAAGTATATCTTACTATCCAGTTTGTTGTGGTACCAATACTAAAATTGCGGATCCAGTCGTCACACCACTCACTATTTTTTTTCATTATATATATAATACACTGTAGTCGTTACAACTAACGTAATTATAACTTTTAATTATGTCCTTCTTATAAATAATATCTTTTTAGACATCTAGGTTTGCTTCCATCTCAAATTACAATTTCAACAAAGTTTTTATATTAACACAACAGAACTATTTACTACTATTGTAAAAATCCTGAACTGCGGTATAATTTGGAGTAGAAATAGGAGCGGATTGTGGGTTCAAATCCTACTATGTTATAGATTGACGCTTATCTGTATTGCGGTATGATTTGGAGAAACCTTATGCGCCTTTTAAATATACATATTATATTATGTTATAGAATAGCACTCATCTGTATAATGGTATATAATGTAAATACGCTTCCGGGCATGAGTTCCTATACTTAAATGTTTTCTACTTTTGCTCTGGATAACCCCTAAAACTTTGATCCCCTAGCTCTGAAACACCTTGTATACTTTTACTTATTTTATATCTCATTATAACAAACTAAAGTTAACATCCTTGATACATTTTACCAAAACCATTATTTGAAAAACCTTTAAAGTAAGTTTTTACGACCTAGTGTTTAAAAATAAACTTTAGTACTTTTGTCCTAACGTTGTGAGACTATAACAAAATCTATAGTATATTGTGCAACAAGTTTTAAAAAAGACTCTTTGCACAAAAGTATGACGTTTCTGCACGAGCCGTAGGCGAGTCTATAAGTCATACGAGTGTGCAAAGAGTCAGTTTCAAACGCGTTGCACACATGATACTTTTCTTCGACAGCAGAAAATAACGGAATTATTATGTGATTTTGTTATTTTAATTCTTGCAAGTTTTGACAGGACTGTGCAAAAATTTCTCATATGCCGTGAGAAATGTTTTTACACGCTTATGTCAAAACTAAATGACAGAAAATAAAAAATTATAAAATAATTTGACTGGTTGACATTAACGAGGTTGACATCATACAGGGTATATTCAGAAGGACCCATCGGCTAAGTTAGCCAACTTAGCATGCTAAGACAGCTGTTAGACAGCGTTTTTGTTTTTTCTGAATGCATTGCTAACTTAAAGGTTGACAGCTCAAATGTAAACATGCAAATATAACATAAATTTGGTTTATAGGTATATTAAGTATTTATACATTTACAGTAAGTAATGATAACTGTTTGACAAACTTTGTAAGCATCTACTAAGTAATTGATGCAAAATATCACTATAGACAATAAAACTGCTATATTCACCTACCTAGTAATTATTATCAATAGCACTTAAAACATCTTTATTGTTTAAGTTAGTTTTTGTCGCAGTTGTAAGACCAAAAATTTGCTCTACTTGGGGACAGAGGAATATAAACAAAGGAATTATCTAAAAATTTTACGAGCATAGTTAATAAACTATGGTAATTTCAATAAAAATTTACGAAATCTGTAGTACATTTAAATATTAAATTATCCTTACCTTTTATACTTTGTACCAACACTCTGTTATTTTCTATAATAGGATTTTCTCCATTATTTACGATCAAAAAATGGGTATCCGGACCAAATTTGTTTTTATCCATAATAATTGTTTGGATTTAAACGTTATTACAAAGAAAATATTTATTATTGGCAAAATAAATATTTATCGCGATTATAACCAAGCTTCCATTTCAAATATCAAATATCAAACTATCAAAATTAGCTGTTTGAAAAGCGACAGCGGTCATTTTTTACGCTGAGCAAAATACTCAGCCGCTATCGCAAAGCAGTAATCAGCTTTTCATTTAGAGTGACTTCTAACTAAGCAATCTCAGCCGCTGGAACAACCTGAATGCGCCCATTTATGTGAAATTAGTCATTTTCAGATTCCGTTTGACGTGCGTATTTAGACACTTTTCATAGCAGTCGTAAATAAAGAATTTTTCGGTACTAAAACAATTTCAATAATGTTTTAAAAGTCTAAATTTTTAAAAGTTTTAATATAAAGCTCGTAGGTTGATTTTTTATTAAGAAAAAAATTACTATTTTTTATATTAAATAATAATTAAAAGCACAATTATTGCAGGTATCTTTTTTGACATGCTTTTCTGATAACTGACACACATTTAAAAATTCTACATATTTTTTAAATTTTAATTATAGCTTTTTCAAATTTGTACCTGAAACTTGCTTTGCTAAAAAAATTGTTTTTAGAAACAGACAAGTTCGTACGGGTTAATTGACTTTAGGAACTAAGTGTGAACAAGTAAATACTCTAACACCTGAACCGATCGCGGTACTATGGCGGTAAATAAAGGAGTTCATTTTTAATAATGTAATTCGATAATTATATATTAAAAACTATTAATTATTATATTATTTAACTGCAACTAGTTGACTAAATATTTGCCAATTATTTCAAATAAATTTGTTAAAATAATTTTAAATACTATTAGTGCTAAAAAAGGTTGATGACTTGTTTTTTTATTTTTTTGAAAAAAAATACATATGCACCTAAACTGCAGACAATAATTTAGGGGCTATATTATAAGTCTACAGTCTTTATTATTAGATTAATGTGTTATAATTAATTAAAAATTAATAAAGAACCTCCAAATTAGGTGAATGCGTTTTTTAATGTCTTAGGAAACAGACATATGTAGCTATATTACAGCCAGCTTAAATTTAAACACACATTTAAAATATAAAAGTTAAAAAGATAGATATAGGCAACTTACGTATACACCATTTAAGACTGACGGTTTTTTTTTTTTGATACGATAAAATTGTGCAATGTTTTTTATTACAAACTGAGATTTTGTTCGATTAATCATGCAGATACATTTATCAATCCAAGCGGACAGTAGTAAATTCATCAGATCCCAGTGTATGTTTTTAGTAGCGTCAACCTGTCTGTATAGTTAATTACACTTAGATACCAGAAGTCCTGAAAGTGTATAGAATTGGTAAATTTCTTATGATAGCTATGAGCTATGATATATTTATTGACATTATTCATCATTTTTATTACGATATATTTGTTTGGTAATAAAATTAATATAAAATTAAAAAATATCCATGTGTGCTTTTAATAATTACTAACCTAATATGATCCCAAAACAGAGGCTATGCCCCCCTTACATGCCACATTTTTTGTAACCGATTAATTTTTGTTTACCTAAGCAGTTATAAATATGGCCATTTTATGATGGTATGGCCCCCCTTGGAAACTTCATATGACCGCCTCTGACCCAAAAGTACAGTATATAGAAAAATGCTGATAAAAGTCACTGGACTCAATATTTTTCTGGCTATTTTTTTATATTGTCGTAACTTTTTGTCGAGAGCTTTTAATAATTAAATTATGTTCTAACATTTAGTAAGTATATTTTTATTTTATCTTACATATTTACATATATTATCCAAAAATGTATTTTATTGTTACGATTTTTTTTAACAAAACTATTTTGCTTTGCACTAATTTTTTTTTTTTTTTAATTTCTTTATTTCTTCTGGCATTTCCTATTAATGTATTAAGTATTATTATATTGCAAAAACGTCAAGAAAACAACAGGCCTTGAAAAAAGTAATATATTTTTTTTATGAAGGGGTGTTCTTTCCTCTTTTCCTATGAGCTATTAAACGAGAGAAAAGCCTTCTTACTTATTTTTTAAATTGACTTTAGCTAAAACGAAATAAGTTATATATATCTGCCAGAACCCTAAACTTTTACGAATTGGTTTTATAATAACACTATGTGGAGTATTCTTTAATAATCAAGATATCTATCCACACTACCGTTTTACGCCTGTCATCAATTAACCTCGCCCAATTCATTATTAAACGATGAGGGTGTGACATATTAATATCATTAGCTACCTAATTTCATCCCAAAAATAGCTCTTGGTAGGTCTACCTAAGATCATTATCGGACCGTGGCCACGCGCCCTTACAATTTATGGGACTAATTTGCCAAAAACCCAGGTACAGAATTCGTGTCCGATGAGTCCGGCGCCCAGACGTGTTCTTCGCATTTCACGGCAAATTTATTGTCTTAAATACGCAGAAATACACTTAGGACTTAATTGACTTAACTAATTCAGGATATAAATTTTAAGAATTTGTGGCTTTATAGTAATTTTTATTGGGGAATTTACTTTTTTTTCTTTTAAGTTTATTTGTATTCTGGGAATATAAATTTAAACATAATATTACTTGGCTTTTCTCCAGAATAAAGAAATTTACTAAATATTTTAAGAAAATTATTCTGTAATATACAGGGTGATTTAAAAATCGATCACGAAACTTAAGGGGTTATTCTACTTGACAAAATAAGGGTAGAGCTCCATATATTTTTTTAGAATAGAATATAGCCAAAATTATTTTATTAATCCAGGCAATAAATAAGTTCGTAACGTGACTGAAGGACGTAAACTAATCCCTTGATAAACTTTTTATAAAAAATGTGGAAAATTTTTTACTAAAAATGACTAATAATCCGACTTTGGCATTACTTTTGTAACAATAATTGACTGGTAAAATATAATAAAAATACACCTTTAGGTATCATAATCAGGTAAGAAAATGAAAATAGTAAAAAAGTATTAATTATTATTATAATTTTTTAAGTAATCTTAGCTTTTATTATATTATAGCAAAAGCAGGATAGTGTTTTATAATTTTCCTAAAATATTTATTAAATATGTTTATTTGGAGAAAAGCCAAATATTAATTTGTCTAAATTTTAGTTTCTTATGTGGTACCTCAAACGGATGGGCGCCGAAAATGATTTACATTTTAGTAATACAATTTTTCTTTTATAAAAATGCAGTGGCGGACAATTCTTTTAAATAATAAATATTTTAATTAAATCTCTCAAGGACGGCATTGGCCTAAAATATTTTTTCCTGCATGTCTTTTGGTGCATAGGAGATAGGACCATATATTTTTAAAGTTTTTACCACCCTGTAATTCAAGAACTAAGACGTTTGGAACATATGTTCATATGAAGTTATTTTTATATTTTTTATTAAAAAATAAGCCCTTAAAATTTGTCGGATAAGTAGTGAAACACCTTTTATAGTAACACTTGCCTGAAACTTTTATTTGTAAAAAGTTTTACTTTATGCACTTCTTACATAAATTTATAAAATATACGAAACACATTGATATTTTCTTAAGAATAAATCCGATTTATAGGTGTTCTTTATAGCGTCAATTTAAATTGGTAACCGCAAAATATAAGTAAATTTTTGTATTTATTAATTAAAAGAATAAATTGCAGCAAATGATTTTCCCAGAAATACAGGGTGCCCAGCAACTCTATCGACAAACCTCGTTGAGTCGGTAGTGCTTGCTTTTGAATTAAAAGGGTTAATGTTTTGATCCTCTTTGTTTAACAATTTTTTGTGTATTTTGTAATTTTCCCATCAATATGTTTTACCAAATATGGAGGTCCCAAATAACCAATTATATTTTTATTTTTCTAGGTTGGTTGTGCTGTTTAATGAACAGCAGTTGTTTATATAGTTAGAAGTTTTGCTCATGATTTGATTATAAATAAGATCGACTAGTTTTGCTAAAATTGATTATAGAATAATTTATTTTATGTATTACTACCAAAAATCTCAAAAAACAATAATAAATAGAAACCGCTTGAAAGTATTAAAAGTAAGATACATTTTTTTAAAAGGGTAATGACCCCAGAAAAGAAAATGAAAAATGCTTCGTTTTGAAGAAAAAGAAAAAGCATATCTTAACAGTTTTTTTTATCGGTGGACAAAACATGAAGGCTAAGAGCCTAAAAACTAACGTACCGTGGGTGTCTTCAGCAAGGTAAGGGGGAGTTTGTTACCACGGGACTCAAAAACCTAAAGATTTTAAGGGGAAGGAAAGACCTACGCGGGCAGCAGAATATAAAAACTCTAGAAATAAAAGAACGAACAAAGTGAGAAGTTCGGGGCCTGTCCAGTTGGAACGTATAGGGATGCATACGTGCGACACCTCTTTCTCTGTTTGGAGCTGCAAGTAAGGTAATTATACTACAAAATTCCTCGGAGCCGAAGCCCTGAAAGTACCTTTAAAAAAGAGATATATTCCCTACAGGCCGACGATGGGCAAGAAAAGGAAGCCTCTTTGTAAGCAAAGGATCGTTAATAAGGCGAAAAGCTCTTTAAATGAAATCAAGAATTAGTGTTGTGGGGGACGCCATTCCCCAGATATGAGAACAATATTCCAGGGGACTAAAGAACTGAGTAAGTGACGCAAGACAGCAAAAACTAACCAGAATTATCCAGTAAGCTGGGCAAATTAGAGCCTCTTAAGAAAAAAATCAGTTTTGTGTAAAACATACTTACATGAACAGAGTTTAATATAAAAAGCGTCGAATTTAGCCCACCTTGTACAGGTAGTCCACTTCAGTACAGCGAAGTGTTAAAGTGTATTACCAATTTGTATCTAAGAATATTATTGGGTACTTTTTAATTAATAGCTAAATTAAAATAATAAAATTCTAATTCTTCGGCATGTGGACCTCTCAAAGACAAGAACAAAAGTGCCGCGGAGCCGCAAAGTACTTAAACCCCACTAAAACCATATCTTACACTTAAAACTCTCTTTGAATATTAATGAGACCCACAAAAATGTGCCTGTTGTCCCCGAACTGTTTCTTAAAAGGTCGAATGCTCTGAGGGAATTAAGTAAATATTATTGTGAGATCTGATAATATTATTTTTTTTGTTTTCTTATAGAAAAGACTAACAAAAAAATATATAAAATGCAAGTAATGAACTGTTTGTTTATTTTATTTTTTAGTTAAATATTAAATTAAATTTGCGTTAAAAATTATACTTACACTTACAACTTACACTACTGTTACACCTAAAGTATTTTCGTCCGATCGAA